>CM022489.1:6906403-7166929 GCA_011952105.1 Coreoperca whiteheadi | reverse complement strand
AAAAAGGTGGGGGGGAAGAGGGGAAAGGGGAAAAGGGGGGGGGGGGGGGGGGGGGGGGGGAAAGGGGGGGGGGGGGAGGGGGGGGGGGGGGGGGGGGGGAGAGGGGGAGAGGTGGTGCGGTTAAACAGAGAGAGCCAGGAGTGAGTGAGGCGACAGAGCGGAGGTGACAGCGGAGAATGGAGAGGAGCCCGTCCGCCCGGCGAGCTTTGACCGCGGCGAGCGAGGAGAACCCACTCGGTCCTTCCCTTCTGGAGCCAGCGTGCTGAAAGAAACCCGGAGGAATTAACAGGGGGCAAAGGAAAGGAATGGCTGATCCTCTGCGGAGGACTTTACTAGCGAAACTCCGGGGGAAGAAATCCAAGAAAGGAGCGACGGTCGGCGGTGGATACGGCTCTGCCGCTGCGGCGAACGGGGGCCGAGAAGGTAAAGAAAAAGTTTTGCAAACGCAGCGAGACTCAGACGAGGCTCGCCCGGTAGTGTTGCCCACAGGGTTGGATTGCACGACCGAGAGAATGAGCACGTACGAGAACTGTGTTGACGGCGCGATGGTGCAAACTGCGGGGGAGAGTCGCGCGGCGGAGGTGGCCGGCGCACGTCCCCAGCAGCGGAGCGGCGGGGGCAGGGTTCGGGTTAATGAGGGGCTCCTGGGGGTCTCACTTCAAAGGGACGCGCAGTTAGGGGCACACGCGGTAAGGGAGGGAGATATGAGTCACCCGGGGCCCAGATCCGCTTGCAGAATCACGCTATCGGCGGGGGTCACGCTTGGAGGACCGCATGTCCAGAGAAAACACTTCGTCTCGGTCCCGCGGCAGCGCAGCGTCGGGGATTCAATCGGGTTTGGGGACAGTTCAGATCAGGTTTTGCACCGAGCACGGGTAGAGCCGCATACCGGGGTCGGTAAACCACCAGAGGGCCGGATTACCGCTCCTGATACTGATGGGACAGAGCCCAGAGACAGAGGACACTCCCGGCACATGGCAGCGACTGTAGAGGCTGTTAATGAGCACAACGCCAACTGCGGTTTTGACAGCAACCACACTTTGGAGACGACCTCGCCAGTTTGCGCGACACTTGTGTATCCAAACGGTACGTCAGGAAGCACAGAGGAGAACATTTTAATCAGAAATGTTGAGAGTTATGGGCCTGAGTATGCAGGGGACATAAGAGGGACTGCAGGCTGTCTGCAGAGCCCGACGTTTTTCCCGACAGAGTTAGAAATATGCGACATTAACAGGGCATCTCTGTGCGCCACAGAGGGGTCACTTAGGTACACTTTAGATAGTGAAGATGAGGATTATTATGATAACGAAATTCTGCCTTTTTATGAACCTATTCGAGCCAAACGTGATGGGGATAGAGGAGAGGTTGCAGAGCTGCCACAGCCTGGTCAGGATAAAGGACAGCTTGATGACAGTAACAGTGCCCAGGAAACAGACAGGCTTAGGAACCAGCTGAAAGAAGCTTATTACCTTCTTATCAATGCTATGAATGATATCAACCTGGATGTCCAACAGATTAGTAGTGGTTTAACTGAGCAGCAGGCCACCTCCTCCTGTAGTAGCCACTCCAGGGATAGCCTGTGCTCGAGGTTGTCTGCCAAAAACATGGACAGCGACTCCTGGTCCTCAGGAGGCGACCACAGCCCTCAGCAGGTGTCTGACACTGACTCACTCCTGCTTTGCCTCAGTGGGAACCTTGATTCAGGCCTCAAAAGCAGGCTGAATAGTAAGAGTATGGTGAACCTGACCTTGGCCAAGATAAGACCCACATTACTCCGCTCTGCTAGTGACGGAGCTATCAGGTATCCAGGTGGACCCTCGCTCTGTATTCAGGCCCCTGGTGATAAGGGGGGCACAGAGACAAAAGAGGCTGAAGGGGGTAAAGTCACAGGAGTGGGTGAGCGGTCAGAACCTGGGGTGCTTTCCGATGCCATCAGCGGTGATGAGCTGCTACAAGATGCTGGCGGTGATGAAGACCGAGGCGGGCAGCTCAATGGGAGCAGCGGCTCAGTCAACAGCCTCACAGGTTCTTCAGACAGCAATGGCGATGCATCAACACATCAGGGTCTCGACAACAAGCAGGAGCTGACTGACGCCCGAGCGCAGGGGGCCAACCCAGTCAACAAGGGGCATGGTGTCACTGTCAACAAGATGCAAGAGTGGATGCACAAGGGGCGTCTGTTGTCTTCTGAGATGAAGCAGCGCATTGAGGGCTCATCTTTGCCCCGTGGTGGAGGCCAAAGCCAGGACCAGACCTGTCCTCAGGCAAACCTTGGTGGGTGTAAACCAGGGGTCCAGACCCCTAGCCGAGGGGTTAAATCTGTCAAGGTCACCAAGTCACCTACAATCAAGTCACCACAGCAGCAGCAGCCAGGTAGGAAGGCTACACGGAGTGGCCTCAACTCCCGTGGATCCTAAATCAGAGACCTCTCTCCCTCCTTCCTCCCGTCTGATCATTGTCATCCTCCTCCATTCATAGTAAACTCCGTCTGGTGGCGGTTCGCCCTGCACTCCTCCTCTTCTGGATGCAAAGCAAAGGGACGAGACACCTCAGACCTCTTTGCTTTCCTTTTAAGATTCTCTAACCGGTGGCGAGTTCTGTCCTTCACACTAATTTAGGTGCATTTTAACACTAAATTAATAGCACATCAGGTTGTAGGTCGGATCACTCACCGTGTAGTTCAGTAACAACTAACTCACTCTCCTCTGCTAGCTGCAGTGGTGTTTTTCATGGTGTTGGTGGTGGGGTTTGTGTGTGTGTGAATGACTTTTGATTACGTACAAAATGCCAAATGATTTTCTGATTGTGCTTGGATGTTCTGGTTGTGATGAGGTGCAAAAACAGGAAAACATCTGTATCATGAAACCATTGACCGTAACAGGTGACACATGTCACGTTATACAGAAGGAGCTTGTTTTGGTGTTCAAAAAACAAATCTTAAATGTGAGCTAGTCAGGGATTTGGGGGAATGTACTGTATATTGGCCTGAACTTTACTCAACTGGCAAAACAATATCACAGCAAAGTCCAATTAGTAACTGTTCTGGAGCTTTCAGTCATGTCACCCAATCTACGGTACCTCAGCGAGCGTTTACCCAGTTTGTGATGGAATTAAATATCCAAATACTTTTCGTCCATGTTGGCTGAAAAGTTGAGACTGAAAGTTCACTCTTGACGTCAAAAACTGTAGTTAATAATAAGAAAAATCTCACCACAAGGTCCATTGACCCACTTATTGTACACGCTCTTAATTGCTTTCACATTAATTGATGCTTTGCACCACCTTGCAGTGACGGTAACCTATACAGTAAAGTACATTGCACATAACGTTAGTTACCATTTCACTGCGTGTAGTGCAGGGTTTTACTAGATGAATTGCACTTTTCGGCCATGCTGACCTGAATTGACTGCAAACAAGGCAGTTAGCCAGTTCAATCACAGGATTCGGAAACTGTCTGTGTGGAAAGCTTTGTATTGACATTTGTTGCACAGCAATGTGGAAATTGGCTCGCTTTGTATGGATCAAAAACATTTCACCATCTTTTTATTCTGCCACTCATAGATTAAGTATGTGTTTCGGTGTATATGTGTGTTTGTGAGTGCCAGCGTGCGTGCCTGTGAGTGTGTCTGACAGTGTTTTCCGGAGTAATTAGATGACCTGCCATGTGCGCAGATTTGTTGTTGACTGTCAGTGTGCTGTGCTGCTAGAAATAGAGTGTAATCTCTGAGGCTGCTGAGCAGAAGGCCTCTCTGTTTGATTTCCAGCCGCTGTTGGCTCAACATAGCTCCAACGTTTACATCCCTTTCCTCTTTTAGTTAGAATCAAGACAGGACTCCTCTTGATATTAGTTTCCAAGGTCTCTTTACCCCCTTGATTCTCACTTTTTCCCCTTATTCTGCCCAGCCTTTCCCTCTGTGTCCCCACTGAACCTTTCCACAGCTGTGGCCAGAGGAATCCAGTGCAGGAGAGAAGCCACTGCAGTAACTCTCTGTGGTAGTGGTGTGTGTGTGTGTGTGTGTGTGTGTGTGTGTGTGTGTGTGTGTGTGTGCGTGCGTGCGTGTATAGGAGTATAGGAGGGGTTGGGCTGTCATGTTGCCTTCCTCCCCAGTCGTTTGCTCTGGACAGCTCCATGGTAACTTGCATTTTAAAGAGACGTTGGATTGAATATTTAGGATGCCATTCCTGTTGTTTAACTTGTTTGCGTTGTGTCACTTAATTCCTCTCCATGAATGAACAAAATGAAGGGCGATTAAGTATTTATTAAGGTCAGCCCTGAGCTTATCTTGCCCCCGTGGGCCTCTCAGCGCCTCACAAAGAGCCATTTAAAAAAAAAAAAAGAGAGAGAAATGCCAAAGCTCTCAAAAGCTCCAATGAATTGCTTGTCTTGGCTTGAAACTCTTCATTGAGTTTATGGCTTTACTCTTGATTTATGCAAATATTTATATATTTCTGACTTTCTAAACATAGTCCTGTTCCGTCCCCCTCAGTAGGGCCTGGAAATGAAACCTCACTATAAAGTCATCTCTAAAAATGTTGGCTTAATTAGACTTGTCCTTTTAATTAGTGTGTAACAAATCTTGTCCATTATCACCCACAGTTGAGTGTGTCACTCCCTATATGTGTGAGTGAGGGATATTGCGCACATGAGCAAACATGCATGTGCACATCTCCGGTGTGTACATGCATGTTTGTATTTGCAGTTGTAGGATTTAGGGTTTTGTTGTGTTGTGTTGTGGTGCGGCAGAGGATCGGCTTGCCGGCAGGCAGGCAGTATCCAGGCATCGTGTTTTGGCCAGACCTGAGCTCAGGAGTGGTGTGCCAGTCAAAGGAGATGTTGATCTATAGACACCACGAACAGAGGAGTATGAGATCCACTTCTGGCAGGCCGATATCCTTTTCTTTTTTAAGTTCTTTCTTTTTTAAGAGGAAGCTCATATCCTGTTTGCATGTCTAGAAATACTGACCACTTTGGAACAGAGCAGCACTGGGCAAAAACAGTGAAGTAGCTTTTTGTATCTCCCCAAAAGCAGTTAGTTGAGAAGGTTGATACCACTCTCACATCTGTCTGTTAAATATGAAGCTAGCTTAGCAATAAAGACTGGACAGCTAAGCTAAGCTAACAAGGCTCCATCCAAAATTCTCAAATATGTCTGAAGCTTGTTATTTAACATTTTATATCTTTGTTATGTCATTCGTACAAAAGACAAAGTGTTAATTTGACAAGTTGGGGTTTTATGAGGAGTTATGTGCCGGACTATTTCTTAGCACGGTGCAGTGACTTCCTGGAGTCTCCGCTCCACAATGTGTTGTTTTTACACTTTGTCTTTTGCACAACTGAATCAATCAAACGAGAGAAAACGTGTTAATCGGTGAGCTTTAGAGGTGCTGGTAGGCAGATTTTGTCACCTGCGGACAGACCCATGCAAGCTAACCGCATGCTTATTGTCTCTTCCTATTTACCGTAGAGCTCTTCACATCTAAATTGAGTTAAGCGGAAAGGAATATTTCCGAAAATGTTGAACAAGTCCTTTAAAAATAACACATTAAGCATGAAGCAAAGACGCGCTCTGGATAAGGCATACAGTGCAGTATTGCTCAACTTTTTGATTACATTAATTCCTGCGTGCTCAGTAGATTCAAAGTAGCTACAGAATGAGACGAGAGTGCAGGTGTAATATAATCCCCCTCGACTGCTGTCAATGGCGTTCTGCATTGTGCCAGAACTCCTCGTTACTGAGCTGCAGAGTTGGGTTTTTTGTTTTTTTTCACATAAACACACACGGTTGATGGTGGAGGTATAATCATTTGTCTTGTCTGGTGTGTCTGTACTTGGACAGATTTATGGAGGATGGTAGCTCTAAAGACAGATTGGGTGATGGAGGAGAAACTTGAGGCATCAGGGGTCTTATGGTTTATGAGATGTATGACTCACATGGTGGTGTCTGCAAATGCTAACAACTTGTTTGTCAATTTTAAATAATAGATTTTCAGTAAAACTAACTGGACTGTATTTATTAAGCGGCAGCATTTTTTTTAGGAGCCAAAGGATTGTTGAAGGGCCTTTCAAAGACTTTTACCATTGTTCTGGGGCCTAATTGGGTCACACTTTGAGTCCGTGTGCCTTTTTTAGATTGTATAGTCCCTCCTCTGAAGCATTTTTATCTTTTTTTTAAAAAAAAAGACACAATAAGACAGGACAGAAGAGTCACTGAAAGAGCTGCAACATTTAAAGAATGTGGGTTTCAAGCCAGCTTATTGAGGAGGAAGTGGTATTAGCATTAGCAGGCTGTGCTGCCAGGACGCCTCAACGGGATGCAAGTGTTGACATGTGATGCAACCCTGGACGATCTCAGCTCTGCAGCGGTGTAAAAAGAAAAATCCACACTGAGAATCCTCATTACCATATGAATGAGTGTCAACAGGGATGTATGGCACACAGCAAAAGATTCCCTCTGAGGGACGGGGGGGCCACAACAAAGTGTCTGTATGGAGGAGAAAACTAGCTGGTGTGTGATTTGCACTTATCAAAAGAGGAGCCTCTATGAAGCAAAAGGAATTCAGGAAATAAAAGAAAAGCGCCTATGGGAAAGTGGATCAAGTGTTTTGTCTTAGAGGAGAAAAAGATTCAGTCTTTCAGATTTAGATTTAGACATGATTATAATTGGTTTTACTGTCAGACTCACATGGCACAGGTTCACACCAGCACATCCAGGAAATTAGCTTTTTTCTTTATAAGTTTGCATTCCTTTCAGGAACTCAGAAAAACCCATATTGCTCTTCCCCGTCCACCTCACCCTCTCTCGCTCTCTTTTTCTCTTGATTTTCTCACACAGACGTGCGCCCTTGTAATATGTGCTCAGGCCATCTGTTACCTTCGGGTCAGCGGTGTGAGTTTTTCATGCCCTGAACACATGATCTTCATGCCATCGCAGCAAGGGGAGCTGGGCTGTGTTCGCTACGTCATGGTCCTTAACCACGGGGGAGGAGCTGTTTTCCTTGCTATCTTGTCACTAGTTGGTTTAAATGAATGAATTTAAACTAATAACAGAGTCTGCTTTTTAAAAGTCTTTCTGTTGGTTTTCACATAAGAACACCTAGGGCTGCAACTAACACCTCTTTTCATTATCAATTAATCTGCAGATTACTTTCTCAATTAATCAATTAGTTGTTTGAGCTTAAAAAATGTACATCACTATTTCCTAAAGCCCAAAGTAAGGTCTTCAATTTGTTTGTTGTGTCCAAAACCTCCAATTTTACAAGTTTACTATCACATGAGACAAAGAAAAGCAGCAAATCCTTAACACTGAGAAGCTGGAACTGGGTAATGTTTTACATTTTTGCATGAAAAATGACTTCACTATTGAAACTATTAATTATCAAAATAGTCGCAGATACATTTTATGATGATCGACCAATAGATTATTCAACTAATCAGTTTGCTTAGGGTGTAAAACAAAAGTAAGGTACATCTCTTAAATATTCCTCTTTTTCTTCATGCTTTTGTATTTGTTTTGTGTTTTTTGCCTTTAAGTGTCTAAGAAAATGTCTTTTTAATTGAGTACTTCAGTTGCCACCTTTAGACATGGCTTATCTTGTAAAAACAGTTCCTCTTGTTAGCTATATATTATAGTTAAAATGTTATTTTTAAGAAAAGCAATCTAAGAATTTCATCTGTTTTTCCTCAGGCTGAATGTTCTCCAGTACAAAAACTAAATACTGTAAACTGTTAAAATGCTAGACTCATAGGTAACTTTTCTCATCAAAAGCAGTTAAGGGAGGAAATACTGACATGCCGATGTGAGGAGCTGGAGAATTGTTGGGATGGTTTGATAATTCAGGCCAGTGAAACTGGCTAAAATCTCACTTATTAAGTCAAAGCAGTGTCCTTTTGTGTTACTCCTATGAAAGAGTGTGACAGTGGAAGGAGACAGCGGCGAGGCTGTAAATCTGGAGCTGTGGTCTGGAATGCTGCTCATGTCAGAACACGCTTCCTCTTCCAGTTATGAAAGACCCCTTAAAGAAGATGGCATGCTGACAACAACTACATGCACAACCCTTTCACCTCTCTTTCGTCTTTCGCGTTATCAGATCGAGGATTGGTGGCAGAGTCTGCAGCTTTTGGATCCGTCCTGGTCTTAAAAATCTTTCCCCTCTCTCCAAAGAAGATTCTTACCTAACTGATCTCCTGCTTGTTGACACTTTCGAATAATCCTTTTTAGCTTCATTTGTAGTCTTTGTGTCTGTGCCTCTACGTGACTTTAAATCCAGTATCTTTTTGATTTCAGTTAACCATCATTTGATGTAGTTCCTAGTTTCTTCTTTCCAAATATAGATTATAGGCTAAAGAGTGTGTAGTTTTGGTGTCTTGGTCTTAAAAGTCTTTTAAGATTTGTTGTAAACTAGTCTATAAGGCTAGTTTACAAAAAAATACCTAGTTACTAATATCCCTTTCTGTAAAAACACTGCTCAGACATTAGACTATTATAGCCTGCCAGCTTGGGCCTACACATTAACTCATGGGACTCAGTATACTGAGTCCAGAAACATGCTGCATGTTTCCCCTTCACTCAGTAGTCGGCACATGCTAAAGCAACTGAGCTCCAGGCCCTCAAACACAGCATCAGCCCTAATCCAGGATAATGCAAACACACTGCTGGCTCAGGTCATATAAACACGTTTCTGTCTGGAAACCTTGCTTAAACTAAACAGAGCAGAAAGCAAGAAATACTTAAAAGATGTGCTTTATGTCCTGGCAGCATGATGGTCTGTTTGAATTAAAATGAAACGGGTGACAGAAGGGGCTGTGGTGGGTTGTATGTTTCTAGTTCAGTTTGTTTGTGTTTGTTTTTCACTGTGGAGATTAGGAATGCCTTAAAAGTGGCCTCTGTTCTTGCCAATGAAAGCTGCTTTATATACTCCGCAGTGTGTTATATAATCAGCTGGAACGCAGAGCAATGGCATCCGTAACAGAATGAATGTCATCCCGCTTTGTGTCATGCTTGTCATATTTCTCAAGTGGGGAAAAAAGTTGTGCAGCAAGTAAAGAAATGATGTTCAAGACTTGTTTTGCTGTGGTGTGAGGAACTCCAAAGTTGGTGTTTATGGGATTTTGAGACACTGGAGATGGCCGCAATTATTGCCAGTCAACAGTTGCTTTATAAAGTTGCCTTGTAGATCACAGGAAAGGCTGGTGGACTTCCAAGGCAAAGTAAATCCAGTAGACGATGGATGAATCCCCCTTGTTAACCTGCCACCCCCACCTCTCCATCCCCTAGTAGCAGAGAGGGTGCAGCGGTAGAGAGCTTGTTTAGTTGAATATGTTAGTCTAGTCTACCTGACTCATTGATCCTTTATCTGACTGAGATTTGGTTCTGCCATTTCATTGGTTCTGAAATATCAGTGGCCTAGCTGTGCTGTGTATTGAGAAATCCGTGGCGCTGTCCGTGATGCTGAAGTAGAAGACGCATTTGTATTTGTGCCTTTTTTTTTCTCAGTCCCACCCTTCTGTCAGTTTTGTCTTGGATCTATAATGTTCTCTAAACTATATACTCTAAATCCTAAATTCTATACTATATTTAGCCTATATACTCTATAGAGTAGTTTCACCATCATGATCAAAGTGACAAGTAGTAACGTGTAGTTGTGGGGTGCTCCCATTGGGACATCCCCCTTTTTTAAAAATCACCAACTGAATCCCAGTGGAGCCCTCTGCTCTCTGTGTCGCTTTCAGGGCTTTGTCAATAAATATACCTTAGTCTCAATCGACTGAGTAGTTATGTAATTCAAAACCATGTGATTTTTTAATATTCTTCTCTTCTCTGGGACTGCTCTGGAATAATACTATCAAAAAAACACCCTGTCGCAGTTTATTCTGACTCATTCACACTTTTTAATAGCGGAGTCACACATGCGCTTGCTGGATGCCCTGCGTTACGTTTCGATTTTCGCAAAGTGAAAATATTCCCAAGTCTATAATTTGGTGGATGTAGCCTGGCGTGCATGAAAATTAATTTCCTCGAGGATAAGAGAAGTTGTCATTATAGCATGTGGAGGGGCTCGTCTGGGAGCTGCTGAGGATCAAAACAGTCTTTCACACGAGCCTGCTGTACATGTTCGAGCAAGACCCTGCCCTCAGCACCTTGCTGTCCCCGTCTCACACAAACACACACACACACACACACACATACATACACACACGCGCGCGCACACACACATGCTCAGGGGTTGTTTTTCTCTGGCTGCATCTGCCCATCAACCCTTGTGAAAATGAAAGCGCATCCGGTGATTTGCAAAGGCGCTTTTTGATTTCTAGGAAAACAAATTCTTACCATCTGATTGGGAAAAACATCCACAAACACATGAACACACTTAAAGCTACGAAGGGTCTCTTTTAAAGCTTTCTTTGGGATATTAAGGGACCACATCGCCATCTCTATTATTTGTCCCTTTTCAGTGCACATATCGCTACCGGCTCTACTTATCGTCTCTCACACGCACACGCCCTCCCCTCTCTGCTCTATTTTCACAGCTGTAATGCCAGCGGTTTCTCGCGCTTCCCCCCCCCCCCCAAGTTCTGTGATGGAGGATATGTGTGCTAAATCCCTCCATCTCCTTGTGATCTCTTTTGAATTCAAAGCCCACATATTCCCGAAGCATCACTGAGGAGCAAAGGGGGGAGGTGCTCCAGGGGGACTGTGGTGGTGTGATTGTGAGTTTGACTTTGGTCATAAAAACAAAATCACAATAGTTCATCCAAAAGTTATAAATCATATCACAGTCGAAAGAGACAAAGCAAAGACGTGGCTGTTTTTTGTTGTTGATGATGACTTTAAAAGGCAGAGATAAGATTAAGAGAAGGGATGAGAGAGGAAAACACTATAAAACCTAATGACATTATTCAGTGTTTCAGCACCTGTGGTTTCTTGATACAGATGTTTTACTTCAACTTGACAGAACATGAATAGTCTGAGATTAAACATCAGTTTTTCACTCCCGTTCAATAATTGCTTAAATTATGATGATGATTAGTTGCTCTTTCATGTCAAGCAAATTGTTTTTTAATGTCTCCCTGCATGAAGATGTAACCCTCACATTCTCTTTTCGTCACTCCATCAGCTTTCATTGAGAATGTCCAAACCCCCTGTGCTAATGGCCGTGAGGTGGGCAGAGCCAACGAGTCATGGCGGCCACCGCTCACCACCATCACTGTCTCCAAGAAGCGCAACTGGCTGCAGCAAAGCTCCCTTGGAAAGAATCACTGCGCCAAGGACGAACTGCAGGGAATGCTGGGAACTGAGGAGGAGGGCAGCCAGGGCTCCCATCAGCCGCCACCTCCTCCCAGTCCCTCCCCAGACCACCTGAGACCCTCAGGGGGAGTCCCATCACAGCCAGTACGCCTGCACCTGCCTCAGGTTAGCCTCGAGGTCTCTGTGTTTACAGCATTGAGTTTTAAGAAATAGTTTAATAGCCAGGCTCCCTGTTTTCCAGTCTCTATGCTAAGCTAAGCTAACCGGGGTTCTGGCTGGAGCTTTATATTTAGGTTACAGACATGAGAGTGGTATCAGTCTTCTCATCTAACTCTAAGCAAGAAAGCGAATAAGTGTATTTCCCAAACTGTCAAGCTATTTCTTTAAGGAAGTGACATAGGATCCAACACAGTGGTTGCTGTATGCTTCAGTTCAGGTGGCATGCTTTTTGCCTTTTCCTCAAAGTTTAACCGAAACCTTTGGCCTCTATCTTGATTTAGGTTATCGTCAGTCAGGCCAAGGTGTCTCCTCACCCTCGGAGCGTGGACCCAGCCGAGGAGAATGACGCCGACGATGAAGGAGAGATCTGGTACAACCCAATCCCTGAGGATGAGGAACCAGAGATGTCTAACCGATCCTCTGTTCGGCTTCTGGTTCCCCCTCGAGCAGAGGCCCAGAGGAGGCCCAGCAGGGGAGGGAATGGGGGTCACGGTGGCAGGAACCTGGGGGGCGGCAGCCGCTCCGGGCCGGAGGCGCTCGGGGAAGGCCTCTGTGGCGGTTCAGGAGATGGGAGTCAGGGGAATGCTGTACATTCCACAGAGGGAGTACATCTGCACAGACAGATGCTCGCGTGCAAACCTCAAGAGGAGGGGGGGCCTTCCACCTGCAGAGCCACAGGTAAGGCAAAAAAAGACACACACACACACACACACACACACACACACACCTCCGCTGCTTCTTGCTTTCCTTCCCTTTCTGCGTTTTTCAACTTCTTCATTCAGTCTTTCCCTCACATTTCTTGGGGCCGATGCTCGAGGGCCAATTATTGTCTGTTTTGTCTCTCAGCCAGTCACCCTCGGCAGATTTTTGCGGTTGTTCACACCTTGAGCACTAATTACAGCTATTGTTGAAAATGTTCCCAATCAAAGGATCAACAGACTTATTTAGCTGCAAGTAAATCCTGGCTCACTATACCTCTACTTAGAAATACATTAAGTACTTTAAGTGTGAAGCTTATGAGGATATAACACCAAAAATAAAGTTTTGCTGGGTTTAAAAATCCCAAATTTCCCTAGAAATCTATAACAAATGTAGCCATCCTAGCTCAGTTTTTTTCTTGTTCTGTTCTGTTTTGTTTGATAGAAGCAGACAGGAGCTGTGGCTGTCTAATCATATCACTCCATATCAGTGTCCCTCATTATTTAAACTCAGACAGACATTAGCCAGGAGGAATTCAGAACCGGCAATCCTCAGAGGAAAGACTATCCATTTACTTGTGACTGCAGCTCACACAGAGGGCTGTGAACTTTTGGTGGTTCTTGAAGTGTTTTAGTCCTCAATTGAATAAACGGCCGCTTGTCTTGAAAGATTGATCATTTAAACTGCGCTTATCGTGTGTGCAGACATAAAAAAAAACCCAGATTCATGACCTGCTGAGTTTAAGCAGAATGAATGTAAATGAATCTCTGCACTTTTTTATTTACTTGTGTGCTTGGAAATTGTTGACAACTCTGGTGTACAGCAACGGCATAATGATGACAGCCAGCACACGGCTCCCTGTCTCTTAATAAGCTCGGCCTGTTTTTTCTAACTTCCGACTTTTTGTTCTCTATGATGTGGCAACATGGTAGTTTCAACCAATTGGCACATCTTGAGCTGAGCCCATAATTACAACTTTTGACAACGCTTTTCTGAGGCACGCAACAGCCATTTCTAGTTGTAGGAGGACAAAGCGAGGCCGAATAGTTTGGGTACGCTGAGCGAAATCTAATACTTGAGTGTTCACAGCCACAGTTTTACTGCAGAAATGAAGGCTTGAAATGAGCTCAAAACTCCCTTTTTTTCACCCTAAAATACTAGTTTTAAAAGTTCAAACCCCATTACAATAAATGAAAGAATATACTTTAGGCTCCAGTTTTTCCATGTTTCAATTTAATAATCATATCTGTCTAGCAGAGGGGAAAGTCTTAACTTCTTGAGGTGTTGCATTCTCTCCCAAAACAAATCTGCCCGTGACAAGGACAAAGGTTTGATTGGCAGCTGATAAACTCCTTGATCCTCACTGACCAGCGTGAAACTACTGGCTCTCTCTGACATCACGTGTGGCTCAGCAATACTCTCCGTCCTGAGAGACTTTCCCTGTGGAATTAGGATTAAACCAGTCCCGAATAAGTCTCAGCCCAGGAAAGGCACTAATCATTACGAACAGAGCTAATTCAATTCAGGCTATTTCTGCCTGCACCTTTTAATAGGTTTAAGACCTATTTTGCAGTCCAGATGAAATGTGCAGGTGTCATTAGGGCCTTTCATGCCGGGTAAGCAGATGAGTGGGCATCATTTGAGGCTGGAGTTGCTCGTGCAGCGGTTTTAATGGAGCATGTTCTGGGCTTTTTTAATGTTCCCTGAGCTGTCACCCTTTTTCAAAAGGGATTCATTTTCCATCAACTTGCTACCATTCAAAGACCTGAGCCTCATTTACATCCTGTGACAAGATTCTGTTTAATGGGATAATAGCAGGTCTGTGATAGTGTGGGTTTACTGGTGCTCTGACTTGTTGCTGTGAAAATGAGAAGCGGGAACAGACGTGTTGTTTTTTCTTTTCCCTCTCGCTCCGGAACTGCCCCCCCTCTCTGCAGCCTGTTGACTCTGCAATTGATTCCTGTGGGTTTTGCGACGCCATTCCACACTTCGCTGCAACAAAAAAGGGCAACGAGCTTGGCTACGTGTCATCAAAGAGGAAACAGTTATTGCTAGTTGCTTGTGTTCGTGTTGTAGGTGCAGTGGGCACCTTGGTTTCAAATCAAAAGGAATGGTGGGAAGGTGAAATATCACTTTACCGTCTTTCTTCACCTGTATTTAGAAACCTCCCGTACTTCCAGAAATTGACCTCCAGACTGTGTGTACGTATGCGTGTATTGTGGTTGCTGTAAACTCAGTTTGTATTGGCTGCACTATGACACTGCACTCCTCCTCCACTCACACTGGTTGGGAGGGTTGGAGGAAGGTGGGCAGGAGTGGACAGCCTGCTGTGGGTCTCATCTCTCCACTACAGGGTCAAACTGGGGGACTGTTTGGGGGACATGGATAATGACCAAAAAACATTTATATTTGTGTATTTTCCACTGATTTGTCTAAAACTGGACATATAACCTGAAATACCAGAGCTTTTATGAGCTGTTGACTCCCAAGCCAGACAGTTTTCTGTATGTTTTTATCGTCCTGTAGCACAAATGATCATAACATATCTGCAGTGGTTGGAAAGTTATTGATAAAAAATGATGCTCTGCAATGTTCTGGCTCTGGAAATGACTCTATAAGGGAAACAAATCTATTCCTTTAGGACTATTCATTGGTTTTCATACAGTACATATATTGTAACAGAATATAGCTGCCAAAACTGTATGTATGTGTTTATGGTTAAAAAGCAAAAACATGCCAAACCATCATTGGTATAGTTTTTTTAATGCTTCATGAAAGCATGTACCGAAATAGCAGAATATGAAATGCTGTCAAACGGCTACCAAATGCTACTAAACTAAGCCTCACTAAACACATGTGTTTGTTGGTAGTACCACCACAGCGAGCCTTATGTTTACCCCATCTACTGTATGTGTGTTTAGGATACCACATCATGGGTTGCCTCACCACATTTTTGTAAACGTACCCACGCCTCTTAGGGGAATAATGGCCTTTGATGTAATCTAAGTCTTTTACTAGAAATAAAAACAAGAAGTGCAGCCATAGTGTTGAACTCCACTATTTTAGTCCTCTATTTCAGATTCTTCATAAGAATTAGCCCATACAGGCTCCACTTTATTAGCAGGGCTGAAAATTTGACAGGCCTTTCGTTGATTGAGCACAAATAAGAGCATCTGCTGAATTAATGAAGCTGTGCAGATGTAGATGACTCTCTGCGACTATAGCTCTCCTCTGTTCGGCTGGCTGGTTCTTTTTCCCTCACCGGATACACTCCAGACTCCTCGTGTGCTGCCTATTGACTGACTTTTTGTTCATGTGAATGCGCTATTTGTATGGAGAATAATGATTGATGGACTTTGGGGGTGGTGAGCATGGTGTGTTCCCAATCTCTTGTTCCCTTTAGCGCCTGTTTGGGGAATCTGACTTGGCCAGCGCTCAGAATGGGATCAGAGCTATTTCTGGGAGGTGTTTTGGTCACGCTGGGTGCTGCGTTTGAGAATTGGCCCCGGCTGCTAACGTTACATGAGAGTTCAAACCTCTGAGTTGAAACCTGGAGTCTAATCTCGGCTCACGATTGCACGGTTGGGTCTGGAGGAAGTCAACAACTCAGAGGGGCAACATTGTGAGTGCAGCACTTCAAAACTCTAAACCAGAGCAGATTCCTTAGCTTGGATGTGAAGTTCGGGTCACATAGTTTTCTCGTGGCTCTTTCTTTCTGGTCTGTTCTTCATTTCATTACCAGAGCAGCTGTAGAATACTGTTCTGGTCTCTGTTTTGATGAGTAAAGAATTTTATCTGTGATCTCTAATGCGTGATCCTTCCTTAATTGGTCATGCATGCCGTTGGGGTCACAACAGTATCTGTAGTTTAGTTGGTAGAGATGATAGGTTGTCCAAGAGTGTTTATAACCCCCAAGCACTATTAGTTACGGCTGCAACTTACAACTATTTTCATTCTTGATTAATCTGTTGTATGTTTTTTTCAATTAAATTGTAAACAAACAAAAAAATTAGAAAATGCCCACAACAATTTTTCCAGAGCCCAAGGTGATCTTGGTCTTCATGTGGCCTATTTAGTCCGACCAAAACAGTCCAAAACCAAAATATATTAAATTCACTTTGATCGTGCAGGTCAATGTTGTTGCGGGATGTAGCAGCACTGCTCATTTTTCCTGAAGCCTGATAAGCTTATGTTATATATCATAAAAAATCTCTTCTGGATAACAGAAACATATTCTATTAAATGCTGCAGAAATGGTAAAATATTTAAATGAATCGTTAACTCAAGATTGTATCTCCATTAAATGTTAATTACTGAAAATGCTCATAGTTTGCTTCATCAAGTCATTCATCAAAACTCATCGTATAGCTGTTAGTTGTTTGGGTCGCTACAGCAGCGCAGGAATGACTGCTGTGGTAGGCGAGCTAGGCTACATGAGGGCTGCTTTGGCAGGGGGCCATGTTGTGCCAGTGAGAAGGCCTGCATGCTCGGATATATTAGCAGGGGTTTTGTAACCATTGTAATGAAACGGCCGGGCTCCCGCGGCCCCTGAAAGGCCTTCCAGCACTGAATGATTTGGAGCCAAAAGGAGAGGAAGCAGTTCAGAGCCTGGTCTCGGTCACCGAGTGAAGAAACTATGGGACAAGTATGCCATTCACCGGTTTATTTACACTCCCCTTGTTTGTCAGCACACCCTGGTCCACTCTGTTTTTACATTTAACACACACATTTGGCAGACATGCCTGTACAGAGACACACTCAGTGAATACATGTGGTTTTACAGGGGTAATCAGGGAGAGCAGATTATTGTCTCTCTCCAAGGCTTATCAGAGTATGCTCAGTGTCTGTCGCTCTTTTTCTCACACACAAACACACACTCTCACATTGTTGTAGCCCTGGCGCCTAATATCGTTTCACTGGAGGACATTTCATATTGTCTGACTATTGGCTAGTGGCAATTTGGCTCATTGTAAAGGATCGTGGAAACAAATGTCAGGCGTATTTGATAATGATCAGGTCGTCCCTCACACACACCCCCTCCTCCTGCACCTGTCTGGTGCCAGCGTTGTGAAAAGCCCTCGTCATAAATTCCTGGGCTTTGTTAAGAGGTGTCAGTGGCCGGGTGCCTGAGGAGGGCTGCAGGGTCAGGGAGGGCATGTGTGTATATGTTTATGCACGCATATTTAATTGAACTCTCTCTTTGTGTCGCAGTAATATGCTGAGAGCATGTGCGTGTTAAGGTTTTGGGGGTGGCCACAGTTACCCGGTTCAAGTGTCACCCAGAAAAATGCAGACCTTTTGCCCTTTGACCCAGGAACATGGCCCTGAAGGGTTGGGTGTCAAATGAGCGCCCCTGAACCTCAACTAGTGAGGTGTCACGTTACTCCTGGCTGCTGCCACAAGGCCAAAGTGTGTGTGTGTGAAGCCACAGTCATTAACCATGCAACTGTCATTAAACTTTATCAGAGTCAGATCTGCCCTACAGAGCTAGGGGACGTTGCCCCAGTTCATGTTGATTATCAAATAAATGGGACAGCAGCAGGACACTGATGGAAATTGCTTTGGTTCTCACTCTTGAAGGCATGTGAGAGTATTTGAGAGTATGAGATAGTAAATGGGCATTGATGGTGGTCATAAGACTCAGAAAGCTTTTATTTATTTTTTTACTAATATAGCTTCTGCAATCAAGGATGGAAAGTGTTTTCTGGTTTTCTGTGTCGTGCATCTGCGTTATTATATGTATCACATGTAGATTTATAATTTGGTCATTTAGCAGACAATGGAAGCAATTATAACAACACGAGGTAGCAAAATGCATAAGTGCATCAAAAAAACTAGTCTGTTAAAGCCCAGCACAGTATACAAAGCTAAGGATGGGAAGTCTTTTTTTAATTTTATTTATTTATTTTTTTTAATGAAAAGAGATAGAAAGAAAGTACAAGTTAGTGTTTGTCAGTTCGGTGTTGACGGAAGAGATGCGTTTTCAGGTGCTTTTTAAAGGTGGCTACAGAATCGGCTGATCTTGTAGGAGCAGGCAGATCATTCCATCAATGTGGAACGCATCCAGAGAAGGTGCGCGAGAGTGATTTATTTATTTTTTCCTTTTTGGCATGGAACCACCAGACGTTGTTTGTTTGCAGAGCTCAGGGCTCTGGCAGCAACATAGGTCTGTATAGAATGTAACATGTACAGCGTGGCCCGGTACTTCGTTTAAAATCCGTATCATAATAAAATAGTAAAATTATTCTGATGTTGATATGTATCATTATTAGGACCAGTGATTGAGCCATGACCACTTTCAGAGTACCAACCAGAACGTGTCTGTCCTTAAGTATAGAAAAGTGTGACGTACCAAACGTTGGTAAAGAATGCTTGGTTGTTCTCCTACGCTTGTTTACTTATTCTTTGCTCGGATATTGTCTGATCTAAATCAGGGAACTTTTTTAAGTTTTATTTTACACTGATACAATAGGCAATTTGGCATATTTTGTTAAATGAAAACAAAAAAATATATTCCCCAAACTAACATACAAAAAAAAAAGTATTGCTTTGGTACTGATTTGAAACAATATCCAACGATAACCACACGGCGCACATATGGCAAATATGTGCAAAATCACATAAAAGGGGAATAAAATGTATGTTCAGTGCATGAACTGTGTTCCTCGGTTATGCATTATTCCTGTCAAAACTCTTAATATGTGTGATGCCACAGAATTTTGTGAAACGATGGCTATAGGATCATATCAACATGATTAATGTCAATTGCACTGAAAGTTGATAAATGATATTGCCTGGCCCTGACATGTAGTGTTTTCACATTAACAGTTTATTACCAGTTGAAACTAGAGACAGGAGTGTAATTACTGTAAGTCAACCATGGTATCCCTATGGTTACTTACAGCTTCTTTGGACGTCGTCTAATGTGGACCAAATGTGTAGGCCTACTATTGAACACCAGTTCCGATCCATTACAGAATTTGTAGGCAACTGCATTCTACTTATTTCTGCATTTCATTCTCGTTTCTACTGTAATTTAATACTCAGTACAATATGTGGGGTGCACGGTGGCAGAGCGGTTAGAGCTCCCGCCTCCCGATAAGGAGGGTTCGAATCCCGGACCAGACCAACACGATCTCTCTGGGTGGAGTCTGCATGTCCTCCCCGTGTTACCGTGGGTTCTTTTTGGGTTCTCCGGCTTCCTGCCACCATCCAAAGACATGCATGTGTAGTTTAACTGAAAACTCTAAAACAAAATTGCCCCTAGTGGATGAATGTGAGAGTGAATGGTTGTCTGTCTATGTGTCAGCCCTGCGACGAGTTGGCCACTGTCCAGGGTGTACCCCGCCTAAGGCCCGAAGCCACTGGGATAGGCTCCAGTCACCCGCGACCCCCAACGGGAACAAGTGGTAGAAAATGACTGACTGACTGAGTACAATATGTAGAGAAATTAAGATTTTAGAAGAACTCAAAAACGTGTTAAACTGTCTTTCATGTTCAAGGAATTTCACTCCTGAAAACCTTGTTTTGGACTTGACCAGGGCTCTCTGTATGCTCGACCCCTCCCCAGATGTTGCTTGGTGAGTTTGCACCTCCACCCATGTTCTCCCTTCTGAGAGGGCCACTGTGTCTATTATTGGCAGGAGGCCGTGACAGGGCAGGCAACTCAGCCAGGGGGAGAAGGAGGCTAAACATGATTTGGTGAGGAATGTGCGAGAACAGCCATGTTCATTTGTACATTCACCAGCCAGCTTGCCAGCCTTCCAGTCGGCCATCCAGACCTCTGACTGCCTGGACAAGGGGTGCCTTTGTCCCCCATCTGCCGGCTACTCCCTGCCCTGCTCCTGCCCCCCATCTTACCCTTCTCTCCATCCTGTTGCACCTCCTCTGCCTCCCTCTTTTCACTTGCGGGCCCTCGCCCCAGAATAGCACAGCAGGTCCCCTCTGAAAATAGAGCTGGTGATGTTGGCAGGGTCAAGCTCTCTCTCTTTTTTCTACTTTGTTTCCTCTCTCTCTGTTTTCTCTCTCACTCTGTCCCTTACAGAATCACTCTTTTGTTTCAGAGGTTTATTAGCTGATAAAAACAACAAAAGCTTTTATATTTGAAGTGGGAATCCAAAATCAATATGTCTAAATAGCTCGTCAGCCCCTAGACTTAGTGTCTTGTTAAATATCTTGGCCAGGTCTAAAAGCACTCCTCAAAAGGCCTACAGAAGGTAAATTTGTCCTGCCAAGACATGTGGTCCAGACTTAAACTCCCATGGATCCGTGGAGCGAGGTATTCCCTCTAAAGCGTAAAAAAGGCAGGTTAGCCACAGAGGAAATCTTATTAAAAGAGCACTGAATGTAGAAAATAGCTGTTTTTCAGTTTGAAACAGGCTCAAGCTTCCCGTTGGGCAAATAGCAGGATGCCCATAATTTGACAAATTCCACTTTAATCACGCAAATCGGGGCTGGCCGTGTGCCAACTCTCTCTTCCCTTGCCAGATAGATTATTTGAACGTGGAAAATGACTGAAAGGGTAGTATCTGCGTCAGTGATGGAGCTCTTACCACATACCCAGGACAGTAACTATGTACAAGGTGCATTGGTACATTGTTATTGTTGTCATTATGGCAGTTAAAGTCAGCACATACTAATGGCTGGAGGTTGCATGTACAGCGTTGCATGTACAAAGAAAATATCCAGACATATTAGCAGTGATATTATCATATAGACGTTCAAGATGTTCAGAATGTTAACAGTGACAGTAATTGTTGATTGGCCCTTAAACCTACATCATCTGATTTGGGCGAAACAAGTGTTAAAGTTTCAGTTGAAAAAACTTGTTGGCAAACCCATTTACACATCCAGCTGATAAGGAGTAACATTAGCATTTACTTGGAGTTGGAGTGTTTCTGTCCACCTGATGAATGTAAGTCCAAAATTCACTCTCCTTTTAGCTCTGTTTTTGTCTCCACCAACTTCTAAGGGAGATATCTAGCTTTTTAGCTGCTATATGCTACACTATGTTCACAGATTTGTCAACTTTGTCTGTCTCTTGTTTGGTGCTGGGCAGGTAAAAAGCTCTATAAACTCACTATTCGCTACAGTGGGTTTAGAGAGCTTTTGTGCTGAAAACAGCTGCCTGGTTCGGCCAGAAATGACGCTGATCGCGGTTAAAGTGGACCAAAACAGTAAAGTTGCAAAACAATGAGCTGAAAGAAACTAAAAAGCTCTGTGGAGGGCAACTGCAGAGTCTGCGAATAATTCTCCGTAAGTTTGTCACTACGAGTGACACATTCACATTACATGAATCATTTGATTTGTTGTTGATATAAAAATATTGCAGCTTTATAAGATTAATAGCCCTGCCACAGAAAAGCTCTTGTTGAGTAAGCGACCTGTTGAAGAAACGACATGGATAAAACTTATAGCCGCAGCTCAGTCCTATAGACTAAACAAGGGCTGTCACTCCTACATAGAACTCTAGACGCTGAAATTTCATGTTGTAGACATCTAGTTAGTCAAGACCTGCCTACAAGGTCCAATCCAAATGGATATTTTTTAACCTGAATAATGACTGAGTAACTCAAGATCAGCCCCGAAGCAGTTGGTGTCTGTAGATAGACATGTCCCTGCTTAAAAACCACAGTTTTTCCTGGAGCTGCAGCTATAGACATTCCACTTCAGTTTCCCTGGTGTTTGATTGATTTGAAGCCCACTTTAAGCAAAGGGGCCTCATGGAAACTCTTTGTGAACAGTAACATTTTTGATATCGGCACCATTTCAGCACCTGTTTCTTTTAAGCTATTAATTATCTAAATCACTGTCTAGGTTTACATAAAGACTGTAACTGTATTATATAGTGCTCAAGTGTTTATAAAGCGTTGCCTGCTGAATATATCTCTGTCAGTGGATTACGGGGTTCCATGTAAACCTAATCACTTGATGATGTGCCATGAAGGTGTAGTGCTTTTCTGAGGGACTGTAAATTATGGCTCATGCACACGTTGCTTTGGTTTTGGTCTTCTCTTTCCTGTCTGTCTTCACTGGACATCTGAACAGTTACGTGTAATCATGGGAGTGAGGTGGATTGTCGAGTGAAACCAGCGATTACAGTGACTTTAAGAACTTGTGACTGGTGGTACCCATTTGTTCCTGAGAGTAATCCAAAAATTGCTTTCTAAATATTTTTCTTGCCAAAGCATTTGGCAGTAAAAATGTTTAAACCTTTCCACAAAGTCTTAATCAAAGAAAAATCTAAATTCAAAATGTGTCAAGCTCCCCTTTTAATCAGTTTTTCTCTTGCCCTGTTGTTTCCCTCGTAGATGGTCCTGACCTCCCCAATGCCGTCGGCTCCCCTCCCTCCAGCCCAAACCCGGCCAAGAAGAGCAGCTCCATCAACTGGTCCTTCCCAGACAAGATTAAGTCCCCACGCACTGTGAGGAAGATCTCCATGAAGATGAAGAAGCTCCCGGAGCTTAGCCGGAAACTCAGCGTCAAGGGGACCCCGAGTAGCAGTAACAGCGGCAATGGAGGCAGTCAGTTAGAGCCCAGAGCCCATTCTCCCCGAAACAACGGGAGTGGGTCAGAGGCCGTCCCCCATTCCTCAGGCCCTCCCAGATTAGCTGCATCTGGGGGTGGGCAGGCCAGCCGCAACGTGATCTCACGCTACCACCTGGACAGCAGCGTGTCCACACAGCACAGCTTCAGCAAGAAGAAAAGTAACGGCAGCTCGAAGTCCGCCAGTAAAGGTGGCTACCTCAGTGACGGTGACTCACCTGAGCTGGTGGCCAAATCTGGGAAGCACGGCTCTGCAGAGGGGAAGGGAGGAAAAGGCAAGGAGGTGGAAGGAGGAGGCGGAAGCTCCAAACTCAATGGCACAGAGCTGGACATTGACGCTTTCCGCCATTACAGCTTCACAGAGCAGCCCAAGTGCAGCCAGTACATCTCCGGACTGATGAGCCTGCACTTTTATGGTGCTGAGGACCTCAAACCTCCGCGCGTTGACTCACGAGACGTCTATTGCGCCATCCAAGTGGACTCAGTTAATAAAGCAAGAACCGCTCTCCTCACATGCCGAACTACCTTCCTAGATATGGACCACACCTTCAACATCGAACTGGAGAACGCCCAGCACCTGAAGCTGGTGGTGTTCAGCTGGGAGCCCACGCCGAGACGCAACCGTGTCTGCTGCCACGGCACGGTGGTTCTGCCTGCGCTCTTCCGGGTGACACGTTGCCACCAGCTGGCGGTGAAGCTGGAGCCCCGGGGGCTGATCTACGTCAAGCTGAGCCTGATGGAGCAGTGGCAGAACTCGCTGGATGGTGGGCCAGATGGAGACAGGGAGCCCCAGGTGTTTGGTGTGGAGGCGTGGCGGGTGGTGGAGAGGGAGAGCACGGGACTGATGGTGCCGCTGCTTATAAGCAAGTGCATCAATGAGATTGAAAAGAGAGGCTGCCAGGTGAGTCAACTCAACCAGGTGACACTGTGGCAAGCTGTGTTTTTGCTGGTCATGATTAGGGCTGCAGCTTTTATTTAGCTCGTGGTTTCATCTGTCTTTTTCTGTTCCATGGATTCATTGTTTAAATTATCACAATTTACAGAGCCCACACTAACGTCTTCATTCAGTCCAAAACCCAACCATATCCACTTTACAATGATATAAAACAGAAAAGTTTTATATCATTGTAAGTTTTAACAGGCCCTCACATTTGTGAATCAGCAAACAGGAATGTTTTGAATTTTTGCTTTACGAAAGACTTGAATGATTGATTTGTTATCAGAATATGTTGTTGATTATTTTTCACTCAAACCGATTAATTGACCAATGATTTCAGCACTTGGGACTTGGGTCATTATCATTTAATTTGCCGACTGTTTTCTGGATTAATTGTTTTATTTGTAAAACTAAAGAGAATCTATTAATTAATTTAAATGATTTCGCAGAGCTCAAAGTGATGCCTTCAAATGTCTTGTTTTCTTGTTCTCTTGTTTTCTGACCAGCAGCTCAGAACCCAAAGATATTACATTTACAATGCAATAAACCTGAAATAGGAGCACTAGAACCAATTGGCATTTATGCTTGAAAAACAATTTAAAAGATTAATTGAACATAAGAATAGTTGCCAATTAATTTAATAATCAGGTTTAAATGATGTCTCTAAACAGTATGTTTGAGGACACATGTATACATAGTAGGATACGGGTGGATGGAAGCCAGACAAATCCTATTCTGTCAATTGAAAAGAAATGCGGATTCCAACGATAAGAAGGCTGGTAGGATACAATTATCTAATGCATTTTTGTATGAGGGTGAGAGAATAGGGAGAGAAAATAATCCCACATTCATAGCATCCTTTTAGCTCAGTGTGCAGTGAGACGAGTGCTTGCCCTGCAGCCAGTTATAATACTGGATGACTGGTGTGAGCAGAATGGATAGAAGAGATGTACCGCACTTCATGATGTCTCTGAGCCTTCCTGGGTCGACTGGCTCTTTTATTCAGAGAGGAGAAAGACTCAAGAGTTAAGAGGCCGACGTGGTGGTGACGATGGTGGAGCGGAGTGTTCCCCTTGGTCATGTGATCATCTCTTGTTTTGTCCCCCCTCCACATCTCATGTGCTCTTTGAAGTCCAGAGAGGGGCGGTGGTGTGTTTCTTCTAATTAGAGCTGAGACAGCAGCAGTAAAAGTGTCTGGCCACTGTTCCTGACTGATCACTCTAGGGGGGCATGCCAGGGGCAGCGGGTGCCTGGGGCCAACAGGCAAACATTAGGCCTCTCCAAGGAGCCTGTCTGTCAAATCAGGCCCCGCCCTAGGCCACTGCAGGAGTAGTAACAACAAATCAGAGGTAGCAAATTGTTTTATTCGCTGATGTGAAATTAGAAGTTTAATTAAATGTTTTTTTGTTAGTACATAATGAGCCTGTGTATCATAGTTGGTAGTGCATAAAACTAGGGTACCAACCGGTGATTGTTTTCATCATCCATTAGTCTGTCTATTATTTATTTGATTATTTATTTAGTTGATCGAACATTTTATATAAAAATATCAGAAAATAGCGAAAATCTCCCAATTTCTTGTTTTGTCCAGCCAAGAGTTCAACTTATTTTCATTTTTTTTATGAGAATTTTTTTCGTTATAATGTCAAAAAACTGTGAAAAATGCCCATCCCCTGTCCCCAGAGCCCAATGTGACTTCTTCAAATTGCCTGTTTTGTTCCGAGCAAGAGTTCAAAACCTAAATGTATTACCTTTACAATAATATAAGCTGGAGCAAAGCAGCACTTTCTCACATTTGAGAGAATGGAGCCAGAGAATGTTTGGCATTTTTGGTTTGTAAAGGAACTGATTATCAAAATTGACTTTGAGGAATAGATCGATGAATCGACTAATCATTTCTATCAACAACTATATGAGAGTCCTAAGTGCAGTGTTGTCACTTTAAGCCCTGCGATGCGTAGAGAGCTTTCAGGCCTCTTGCAAAAAATAGTACGAATACCTGCAGTTGTCAGTTGAATCATTCAGGTTTACCCGCATTTCCCCTTGAGGATTTTCATCAAATCTACATTGCATCAACGTCATGAAAGACCGTTCAAATTCCAGTTGAAAAGAAGACACCAGTTGTGGAACTACAAGGGTTCTCAGGGAAACGCATTGACACTTGGTTATGTGAAATCTTATCTTTGCTATATAAACATACACTTCCCAGATGTTAGGCTGCTGGTGGCCTCGGCCTTCTCAGCTCACTAATCTCTGACTGTGACTCTAGAGAAGCCGTCTAGACTGTACTGTGGCCAGACTCACCTGAGTGCCCTCTTCAACGCCAGCTATAGATCTCACTTAACCACTGGTTTTTAGCCTCTTAGCTCAGATTTCTTCTGTTTATGTAGTTCTCTCTGCTTTATCTTGCCATATTGTGATTCCTATCAGCTGTTTCTTCTACCGTCTTTGTTTTTGACACTGTTTGTCTCCTGTCCCTCACAGTGTTTCTAATCACCCCCCAACCCCCTAGCTTTGCTGCTGTCTTTCATTACAGAGATGCAGAGTAGACTTTGCACAGGGTATCAGTCTGAGATCAAGTGGAAGGCCTCCCCCAGGCTGCAGGCAGACAGGGGTTAGGACTGGGTTGACACCGGATCCCAGAGGAATTTTCAGGTTATGTCACTAAAGCACGAAACGCCAGACGTGTAGCGGTGTGCCTTTACAAATGATTATGTGGCTGTTTGATGGAGACTGTCTTTCAGAGTCACTTAGAAATGAGTGTCCTAAGGGCTTCTCCAAGCTTTTAAGACGCTGGATGATTGTGGGTGTTTTGAAAAGACTGCAGACAATGTCTGTGTCAGAGACTGGAGTTATGTATGGGAGCACTCAAACAGAGTGTACCCATAATAAAGTATCCCAGTAACACATATTACCATACATGACAGTAAAAGATGCACACAGATATTATGACACGTTAAGAATGGCTATAAAGATGCACCATTTTAGACAGAACAGACTTCTAGGATTGCATTGGTAAAGGTTTAAGTTTTGACTTGACACAGATGTGACTTCCAGGCTGAAGCCCTTTTCAGACATTTAATCAGTAACAATAGCTTCATCTGCCTGTTAAAGGAATGGCTTTTGGGCTTTCGAACATACGTCTCTATTACATAAATGTTCCGTAATGGCTCATTTCAAACATGACAGGACTGTTAGAAGTAGAGCTGCAGCAATATTTCTGCTGTATGTGGCGTCTGGCACACAATAGAGACTGGTAGTTGATGATTTCTTGAGGAGTTTTCTCACAGGCTACATCAGCGATGGCTAGTAAATAATTAAAGGTGGGGTATGCGATTCGAATCTAATACACGTCTGTTTGTCAAATTCAGCTAAAATCTCCTCGCTAGCTGTCCGTTCTGTGTGTACGCTGAAAAAACAATCCGGTGTTTGTACACAGCCCTGGCTCTGTAAATGCTAAACAAACGAAGTGGCTCAGTCTGAGCCACACAACACTATTCCATCCATTCCAGCCATGCGTTGTGTGTCAGGTAACGCTAAATGACTTGCCCACGGACATTCAGCTTACTTTCTAGTTTGCCAAGATGTGCTGTCACATACAAATACGCATATCTAATCTGTTTTGACTGTTATGGAAACGTGACTTGAGGGCTTGTTTATGGGACATGCCATGAGACATATGACATTGCCACCACATTTACATACTGAAAGGGGCTTACTGTGATACCTAATCAATTAATCATTTAAGTGATATTTAAATTAGAAAAGCCAAAAATTACCTAGTTTACATTTCTCATTTGTCAGGATTTGTTGTTTTTCTTTGTGTTGTGGAATAGTAAACGGAATATCTTTGGGTTTTGGACTGCGCAACGGACAAAACTAGACATTTGAAAATGCCACCTTGAGCTTTAGGGAACAGTGATGTGAATTGTTAAACATTTTCTGACATTTTATTGACCCAAAAATTCATTGATTAATCGAGAAAGGAATCGGCAGAATAATCTGTAATGAAAATAATTGTAGGTTGCGGCCCTTAGGTTTGCAGACATGCATGTCTGCCCTCCTACATTATATGTACGTTACTGTACATATGTGGGGAATCCTTAAATCATGCTAGAAATTCGTTCTGTCATTTTGTCATAAAGGTGTGAATTCAATTAAATGTATTTATATAGCGCCAATTCATAAGAGAAATTATCCCATTGCATTTTTCCTATAGAGCTGGTCTAGACTGTACTCTTTATAATATTATTTACAGAGACCCCACAAACAGATCAGTATGCTGCTAGTGTCTATTAGAAAGGTGAGTCATGTTTAGAGGAAGTAAACTTGGTGGACTGACTTTGGTCCAACACTCAAGAGCAGTAGTGCGGTCAAGTGCACTTTTCTTTCTTTCCTTTCTGCTCCTTTGATTTTTCTCTAAAGTGTTTAAACTAATCCTAGACCAAAAAAACAAACAAAAAAACTGATCCAATCACTGGTTCTACAGTCACTGACCATCCACATTCCTGTTGAGGGAACTCGTTGGGTTTCGTGGTCAATCATTGTGTCGGCCTTATTCTGCATATAGGTCCTGGCCCGTGCTGCCTGTTGCGTTGCCCGGCAGCCACAGTGCATGAGTGCAAGCCCTCCTTTTTGCTAACAGCTGTTCTCCGCCTGCGCTCGGCTCTCCCCCCGAAGAGAGACTGTTTTTTTTTTTTTCTGAATGGACTTGTTGTTCATTGTGCCCAGTGACTTCTGTTTACTCTCACACAAAGACAAATCCCTGCCTAATCTGTCCTGCTCTCTCCCTCTCGTGTGAGGTTTAGAAAACACCGCTCAACTCGACGAGGAGAGCTCAGAAATAGTTGGTCTGGTGGGGAGACATTGTAATGCTCCTACGCTGGAGCCCGGAAAGGCCAGCGGTGTGTGTGTGTGTGTGTGTGTGTACGTGTACGTGTGTGGAACCGGACTCGACCCGCCATTCACAGCCCACTGACTTAACACGTTACCGGGGCAACCACACGACTTGGTCTGCTATGCCACATACCAGACAGACACATGTAGGAGAAATTATGGTATGTCTGTAGCCAGGCCTAATCCCAATGAAACAAGGAGACCATTGGTGCCAAGTTTCAACTATCAAATGTCAGCGTCTCAAAGAGATTGTTAAGAGTTCCTTTAGGTCACACTCTGGAGACTTAGGTAAAGAAACGTTGTTGGTTTATTGCCTAATGCTTCCATTTTTAATGCTGAGCTGTCATCCGGGATTTTAGGACAGCTCAGTGTTCCATTCAGTCATAAGAATGGGACACTTTTATCACCACCTCTGGTTGTAGTTTGGCTAAACACAGAGCACATTTTCCTTTTGTTCACATTCAAATTTACATTTACATTTAGTCATTTAGCAGACGCTTTTATCCAAAGCGACTTACATTTGAGGAAGACAATGGAAGCAATATAACAACACAAGGTAACAAAAAGCATAAGTGCATCAAAAACGAGTCTGGTTAAAGCCCAGCACAGTATACAAAGCTAAGGATAGGAAGGGTTTCTTTTTTTTATTTTTTTTTTTTATAGCAGAGGTAGAAAGGAAGAAGAGTTAGTGATTGTCAGTCAGGTGTTGACGGAAGAGATGCGTTTTCAAGTGCTTTTTAAAGGTGGCTACAGAATCTGCTGATCTTGTAGAGGCCGGCAAATCATTCCACCAATGTGGAACGGATCCAGAGAAGGTGCGCGAGAGTGATTTTATTCCTTTTTGGCATGGTATTAGCCGGGTGATGAAACTATGCTCACTGATTTATTGATACATGCTACTTTCTCAGACGTTTTTTAATGCACAGCAGTGTTTTAAAGTCATATATACTATATACCAAGAAATAACCAAATCTTCCTCTTACAATTGAAAAGTACATAAGCAAAAAAGCGCACTGTTGCTGATTTCAGTCTACTAAGGAATTTTTCCGCTACAGCCTTACTTGAATTAACGTTTGCAAACTTTAGACGTTGCTGTTACATATCCTGTAAATGTTAGTCGTGCTTTAAAGTCTATAAGTAGAACTTTTGTTCAGCATGAGTTATATAGCCTCACTTTAAACAGTCTATCTTCAGTCTGTCTCTGCTGAGAAGAGGCAGCTGGTGGTCAGTCAAGTTGAGCTAACTTTTATTTGTCTATGGACTATACAATCTGTACAACATATGTCTCCACCTATCATTAAACTCTCAAAAAACAAAAATCTGGAAAATATATGGAATCAGCTTTATTGCCAAGTGAGTTTACACGTACAAGGAATTTGCTTTGGTATTTTGGTGCAAAAACAATAAACATAGTAGAAAGATATAGCAAGTACTGCAGGTCAAGAATCATAATAGAATATCAACTTGACAAAAAGATATAAAAAAATTACATAAGAAAATAATAAAGAATATGTACAATATGTTATTTAATATACATTTTAAAATAAGGGAGAATCTTCATGAAGAGCAACAGAGGATACACATACATTCATAAAGTACAGTATATGCAGAGTAGACAGAAGTAGCAGAATTATGATATACAGAGAAACAGGATTACAATAGTAAGTAGATAAAAAGTCAAATGTAAGGTATGTATAGTAAAATGAGTAAACAGTAAGTGTAATAAGTCAGCCCATTCATTGGCACTTCATTGGAAAGTTCCTATTAAGAATTAATTAAGAGTATGAAATCCTATTAAAGGTGGCACAGTGCCTTCTTGTGTTACATTTGTAGTTTTGGTCCATATTGATTCTGTTGTTCTGTAAATATCGAAGCAGCTTGTACAGTATCTGCAAAAAACAAAATTTAGTCAGTTGTTCACAGATGCTGCCTTTTTGTAGAGATAAAACAGACTAGAGGTTTGAGACACGTGGGTTTTCTGTGAAAGTAGTTTTGGCTTCTGTCCAGCACATTGTTTGTGTGCAGACGTAGAACTTGATCGATGGGGTTGTAAAAATCTCTGCCGCTCTGTCAGACGTTGTGTTTACTTGACCTACTTGCGTGTGTGTTTCCAGGTTGTCGGCCTCTACCGTCTGTGTGGATCCGCAGCCGTAAAGAAGGAGCTACGTGAGGCGTTTGAGAGAGACAGCTACGCCGTGGATCTGTGTGAAAACACGTATCCTGACGTCAACGTCATCACAGGTAAACTGATCGCGGGTAACAGAGAACATGAGACGCCACCAAAGCACAGGGTCACCACACACACTCAGTATAATTAGGAATTGGTTAATTAACTAGATGGCTTTTCTAAAGAGCGATGGTATCGCTCGGGCCTCAGGATACTCTGCTTGCCTGCAAAGTACCCTCGTACCCGTACTTGATTAGGAAATAACATGACACCCTGAGTATACAAAACGTTAGGTACGCTCAGGTTTCCCGTGAAACATACAGAACAGGGGATCCCAGATAAAATCTTAGTAAAAGTCTTGATCAGGGCTGCAACTAACAGTGTTTTCCATAATCGATTATTCTGCCGATTATTTTCTGGATTCATTTTTTGGTCCCTAAAATGTCAGAAACGGCTGAAATGCACCCAAAGCCCAAATGAACATCTCGATAGGGCTTGCTTTATCCTGAAAAAACATGCAAACCCAAAAGACATCCACTTTCCCATCAAAGAAGACAACAAAATGGAGTAAATTCTCACATTTGACAAGCTGGAACTAGTGAACGTTTGGCATATTTGCTTGGAAAATTGCATAATTGTTGCAGATTAATTTAGTTTTAGCTCTATTTGTGACTGATTTGACCTGTCAAAGTCAGTTCTGTCATGAAGCCGAAGAGTTTGAAATTGCTGCGTAAGCAGTAGGATTTGAGAAGTGATTTAAGCTACGAAGAGAAAAAGAAGAAAAGAAGAGTTACTTAATTAAGGGAGCAAGGCTTTGTAGCACATCCACATTAGCAATAAAACAAACAGGACATTACTCAAATGGAATCCGGATTTAGTATTGATCCAGTCCTTGCCCCGGTAAACTTGTCTGAACTGGTGTGTCCGCACGTGTTTACGTCTGAGAGTGTGTGTGAGTCTGCTGTTTGTTGTAAATGCATTCCAGCAGTCAACTAACAGTATAGGCTGCTGCCTGAGGGAAGGGCACACACACACACACACACACACACACACACACACACACATCAGACCATGCTGTACATTCAGGTCATTCTTTCTCCTGTAGGTCTGTGGTTGAGACATGCTCTGTACTGTCCCTTCTAGGTCACCTTTTAGTCAAGTCAGAGGACTTTCTTTTGTCAAATAAGGAAGTCAGTCTGGTTATGATGTAAGTGTTAAAGTTGTTTTATTGTCCCACAGTGCAGTGCTGCAAATTTTATGTCTTATTTTTCAAAGCCAGTAATTTAAATGCCACTGAGATTCCTGTGAGTTGCAGGTCTTTCCGCTCCGTTGCGGTGAAATTAAAAGTGGAAACAGTGAGTAACTACACATCTCACAGCATCTCCAGCCTACAAAAACAGCTGTGTCACTGGATTGAGCAATGATTCCAGCAGTGCGACAGATGCGGGTGGGGGCAAAGTTGTAGAACATGACTTTGTCATGATTTTTGTTTCTCGCCCAAAAAGAGGAAGACCATGGAAACCTCTGGGCACTGTAGGAGCTGCTGTTGGTTTTGGGAAGAGGCCCCGTATAGGCGTCGTCCTATCGTGCCTGCTTTGATGCACACGCATTTGCATGGCAGGGCAAAGAACACAGTTAACAGTTGAGCGGGTTAGAAAGAAAGGGCCTGCACCAGCGTGGATTGTTGGTTTTTGCTCGCTGCCTAAATTTGCTCCACCAAGCGAGTTGCTGTTGCAGATGGGCCTGAGCGAGTGGAAGAGGACAGAGAGAGGGGGAAGGGAGGCAGATGAGGGGTTTGCGGTGTGTGCTGCAAAAATGTCCATCTGGGATATAATCATGGGTTTCGTCTTAAAACATACTTTCCTGAAACATTTGGTTAAAATCTGCCAGTTTTTATTGACCTTATTTCACTTTTCTGTTGCCAGAATTTTGAAATATATTCTCCCCATGTTTCAAGAAATGCCTTCTAATTGGAATTTAGAATTGAAGTGAACTGTCCTCTCATGTTATATCGTCTACTTCTTTCAAATGTAAAGGCTAAGTATTGGATTAAAATGGTGGCGTCAGACTAGAGGGTAATTAATGAACAGCAAACGGATGAGCTAAGAGAGCTGGCGTGTCACACGGCTAATTTAAAGTCGGATGTAGTGAAAAGGATTATCCAGGGATCAGAGTTCAACCTAAAGCTTGCAAAACATGCTTGCGGCCCTCCATTGTTTCAAATCCCAGTTCGCTCAAAAGAACCAGAAAGGTGTTATCAACATGAGCAACATGCCGGGAATCTTCAGCTGTTTGTGTTCAGTTGTTCCTCTTTCTGTGAACACGTGTGACACTTCAGGAGGTGGTCATAGAAGGAGTCGGTGTTGTGAAACTTATCCTGTGATGTGGAGTTGGACCAGAGCGTTTCATGACTCCTTCGTTTTTAGTTTTACTTTGTTTTGAAAAAGTGTTGAAAGTGCTGTTTCTTATTCTCAACAATTACTATGCACACTGTACGCACCAAATATTGGACACCTTACATTCTCCCTTAGTAATGCTATAAGAGAGGAAGGAGAACAGGAGATTTTGAAGCTTTCAGACACTTTATATATATATATATGCCAAAGAGACTACAACTCAGTATCTGAGTGATGTTCTCTCATCTTTAGTAGATTCAGTGTAGATTAAATGCAAGAATCGAAAATCATCATCCTGAGTCCAGCGCGTAACCTCTCGTAAACGTAGGTTTTTGTGCAGATTTAACAAACGAGATATAACGCATTAATTAGTGAGCTTAAGCGATGCTGGTAGGTGGATTTTGTTACATTTTGACGGAGCTGGGCTAGTTTCCAGTCTTTATGCTAAGATAAGATACATATTTACGGCATCGATCTTCTCACTTAACTCTCAGCAACTGAGCTAATTAGCGTATTTCCCAAAATGTTGAAGTTTTTCGTTAGACGTTTTAAAGTGGTTCATCATATTTTCGCCTACTTTAAATTACACTGAATACGCCCATGTTTCTCTTAGTCATTCTGTAGGATAAGTTTCATTAGAGCAGGACTTTTGAACCTTTAGACAGTTTAAACATGAACTGTGCAAGAGAGACTACTAATCAATATCAGAAAGATCTTACATTTTCAGTAAATTCAGTGTAGATGCAAGAATCTAAAAAGGACAATAATAAGTACTTCAAACCATCCCCTTGATTAGTGACATTGTTGAATTGAGGCTTATTTAATTCCCAGTTGAGGTGTTTATTGATGCTTCTCAGTAGCCCTTTGTGTTGTCAGTAGTAGGTAAAAAAAAACCCTCAAAATATCAGATGTTTTTCTACCTGGTAAGGACGGCTTCACTTGGTAGTTTGGAGTGGTAATGGATGTGAGGCGCAAAGCCTTACAGGGCTGTTAGGCAGCTTTGTTTGTGACATCCGCACCAAGGGGAACTCAGCATAAGCAGTATAACCTCAAAGTGTTTAAAACATAAACTTTAAGTCACAATTTGTTTACAGATCATCCTGGTTGGATAAAACAAATGCACAGTGAATCACTGTGAAAACGTTTGGTTTTAGAGGACAATTTAGCGACCTTCACTAATGATTAAGCCCTCAGCCCAACCTGTTTGGGCCTTTGTGTGGAAACAAAGCTAAAGTGATCCAGTGATGGGAATCTGGTTCAGATATCTGTCCTCTACCCTCAGAAAATGAAACCAGTGTGTCCTAAGCCCTGCTGGTTGAATGCTCAGCACAGTTATTGATCCTAGTTTGTGGCCTAATTGGTTTAGTTTGCCTGGTCTGACTTGTCTTTTCCATAGCATGCTTCCCCACTTTGCCGCCCACCCTCAGCAGTACTCCAGTGAAGACATGGAAAGTCATTAACAAGTGCCCCCTTTGTTGCCGAACAAACACAGATGGTATTTGGCTCACGCATGGGGGATTAGCTGAACCCAGGGCCGGCCGGGGAAGCCGACAACCACTTTACAAAGAGCTGCAGGCCTGTGTGGGTGTCAGAATATTTCTTAAACCGCGGGGTCGGGAATCCAAAAACGGGTAGCAGGCCTTTTTCTGAAGAATCCACATGTAGCATGTGAGCGCCACTGTTTCCACAGTTAGGAATGGGGGTTTGCTCATTTTGGGTTTCAGGGGGCTACGGAAAAGTTGAAGAAACCACAGTGTAATGCTTCACCGTGCCACTGGACAAGGCAACGACACACATCTCCTCTGGCACCCCCCTAGTGCTGTGGGGGCGTGCAGGACAGCAGGGAGGGGGCAGTATGGAGAACAAATCCCCATTTGTTCTCCAGTCAAGGCGTTGACTGCAGCGCTGACAAGCGGAGTGACTTTCCGCTTTGTTTGAACAAGAGGTCAAAGGTAGAGCTGTGCCCCAGTGCATTGTGTGCCTTGTAGTGTTTGGTGGCACGTTTGGAACACTGAAAGTCTGAATTGATTAGGGAAAGGAAAACATTTACATCAAAATACTGCCATCATCAGTAGCTTTAATAGCATGTTTTGAAGCATTGTTTCAGGGGTTTGTTTTCTTTTATTGCTGAGCTGCTTTTGATAGCAACACTCATTCCACTGTTCGGTCTTATTTTCACACACACGTGTGTGTGTGTGTGTGTGTGTGTGTGTGTGGAGATAAATGTATGCGTGTGGTTCATATCTCTACTGGTACAAAGCCAAATCAGACAGTTTAAATGTGAGAGAGAACAGACACTCAGCGTGTGCTTGTTGTCGGCTTGGCAGTGAAGGAAAGTGAAGCACCTGCAGGGGATGCACGCCTGTTCACCCCTGAGCCCGTGACCTTGTGTGCGTGTGTATATATATGTGTGTCCATGTTTCACTGAGCATGTGTAGCTTCATGTGCGTGTGGATCAGGCACCAACAGGGGCTAAGACACAAAAGTAAACGCTCGCACTGACTCATGGCAGGCTAATGATTTACCCGAGTGGCTGTATTTCTCCTCAGTTCAGACAAACACAAGCACACGTGCGCAGCCAAGTACACAAGGTTTGACTGACTGGTGTATTTTTAAAATTATTAAAATGGAAAGAGCCTGAACTCGTATGTTATGTAGCCATATAACTGTAACTGCACGTGAGGCATAAAGAGGATGTTTTGTTTCATGGCGCAGTGCTAACTTAAAACAATCCTGCTGTTGTTGTGTCTAGGTGATCTGCTTCACAGGGAAGGTCAGCGGGTTTGCCATGCTTGAGGGGGTTAAAAAAACAGGTCAAATGATACCTCTCTGCATTTTAATTTGCACACTCGCTTAACAAACAGAAGCCTTGCTTTGGCCGAGATAAGGATTAAAAAAAACCCATGGCTCGTTTTTACTTCCAGGCAGTCTGTTTTACGGCGATGAAACAAGCTGATTATTATTATCTGAGTAAAGATTGACAATAAGAAGCTGGAGGATGTGCACAAAGCATCTCTGCGTAATCTGTTTTGGAAATCAGCACGTCTAGAGGAGCGTTAAGGAGAGTCAGTGTAGCTTGTGTTTATGTGTCCTTATCGCTTTCTGCCCGTACCAGATTTCATACCAAACCTGATGAAGATGAAGGATAACGGAAGCATTCAAGCATGTGAATCAGAGCTGAAAACAAAAATGCAAACATGCCGCCACAGATCAGCTATGCTGGCTCACAGGGCACAGGGGACATGTTACATTGCAGGGACATTTTATGAAGTTTTAAGTACAAGTTTGCCTGAAGGTGTCTTAAAGTCTGACCCTGCTGACTTAGAGCTGTCATTGTGTTTGTCTGTCTGAGATGGAGGGCTGACATAGTACGCCAGTGAGCTTGTTTGGGTATGAGTTGTTTTTCTTCAGAGCCACTGACTGCCTCAGGAATGCACAATACCTCTTTCTCTGTATCTGTGTGTGTGTGTGGGTGTGTGTGTATTTCTGTGTGTGTGTTAGGGCGTGTTGAATCTCGAGTTAAGAGGAAAAGAGTTGTGGAGGGGCTTCAAAAGCAAGATAACAAAGTTGCCATTTTTTTCCTGTTAAGATGGTAGCGGGCACAAACAGTACATTATTTATCATTTTCCCCTTTTTTTTCAAGGATTTCTTGTTTGTGTGGGAACAGATTCACATCATGGAATAATCTTCAAAGAGTCGAATTCAAAATACACGCTCAACTGTGGAAAACACAATCAGTACATAATACAAATTGCAAAGAAAACACCATAAAAGGAGCAACGAGAGTCTCCGGCCATGCTAGCAGCTCTATGATGCTGTATTTAGGCACAGAGGTGCTGTGAGCTAAATGCTAATGTCAGCATGCTTATAATGTTTACAACATGCTGATATGCAGCAGGTATAATTACCATGTTCACCAGCATAGTTTAGCATGTTAGCATGCTAAAATTGGGTAATAAGCACTAAACACAGAGTACACCTGAGGCTCATGGGAATATCATTAAGCTACGCAAATTTAAATTGGACCAATTGATGGCGCTGATGAAAAGTCAAGGGATCACCAAAGTTATTAGTCTTTGTCCTCTAGAGACCATGGATATATGTACCAAATATCATGGTAGTAGTTGTACAGAAATGTCACTAAACATCCTCATAAGACTAATTATTAATACCTCCTTATTACCTGTGACTGAGTCTTTGACTGATCACTCTTCCAAAACTGTTTCCACTAGCATTAGATGATCCCAGTTAGGATCTATTATTGAGTGCTATGGAAACATACTCAGGTAAAAAGGAAGTAGAAGTAGTGGGCAGCATGAGCAAAAGAAAACCTTTTGACACCTGAAGTGATGACAAAAATTCATCCAACTTAAATGTAATTTATGTAATGATTGTGAAATTGTGGGCCGATACCAGTGTTTAAAATAACAATTTGGCCAATGCCGATGTTTTTTTGTTTTGTTTTTGTTGTAATCTATTCCCCCCTTTTGTGCCAGGGAAACAAAGAAATCCTCATTATAAAGAAATAACTTAAAAATAACTGAATTGTCATTCAGCCCTTCACTACACTATCTTTGAATGAGCATAAATTCAATCACATAAATTTATGAATCAGCATTTAATGTAACCCCTCTTTGACATGAAAAATATTCATGTCAATATATTTTTTAGAAAAATAACTGCTTCAAAAGCCTTTTTAAGGCTGCTATGCAACAAATTACCAACACAAAATGTAACCAGGGCAAAATTGATGCAACACAACAGATACCGATGTTCGGCCGATATATATCGGTGCATCCCTAAATGTAATACTTAAAAGTTCTCCGCATTGAGTTTTTGTTTGTGCTGAATGCCGCTGTGCAGAAACTGAACCTAATGCTAATCTGAGACTTTGTCGTGTAACGCTGAACTGAATTTAGATCCTTCTCACACTCTCTAATCCTATATGCAAGAGATCCTGTGCCCATGCAGCTGTAGGACAATGTAGGAAAACAGGACTTTATATGTGTCATCACCTAAAAGAACTGACATTTAAGGTTCATTTTTAAACATTTGTTTGTCCACTTAATGGGGTGATGGGCCTGCAATGCCAGTTAGGCAATAGACTGAAAACCTTTAAGCCTCAGGCTCCCTCAAAGAGCAGAGTGGGGACTTACTGGGATTAAAAAGTGAGCGTGTTAAGTTGTGCCCTCCGTTCTCCTTACTGGGCCTGAAGGGATGTAAGTGGATTTACGGTGAATCGAATTGTAGTTTGCTGTAAATAGAAGGCAAGAGGAAAAACACCTCAGGCGTATGGGAGATAATCCCGCGATGTAGAAGTGATAAAGCAGGAGCATCCTGGTCAGAATCAGTTACAAAAGCTCAAGGGATTGTGCCACCACTTTGGGAATTTCCATAGATACATGTTTTTACCTTTATACCCAAACATAATGTGGTTGTGCTCTCTATAACCTATGTATGTGCTTATAGAGAGCACTGCAATAAAGTACTTTTATTCATCAGCTTACATTACACTTGCTGCCATGCGGCCCGTTCTTAGTCTATACCCAGCTCTTCACCTACAGGATGATAAGGCATGTCAGGTATGCAGCAGATAATTATTACGTTACCTATGTTGAAATTACAAATCTTCGTGTCTTGGGGTAGGCAATTATGTCATCAAATGTTATGCTGTGTTGATATGCAGAAGATCATCATCATCAACATACCCAGTACATGGGTATAAGCTTAGATAGCAATGAGCACAGCTGAGAGTAAACTGTAAAGCCCTTTCAGACAGAAATGTGATATTGGGCTTTATAAATATAATTGAAATGAAATGAAATTGAGAAAAGTGACCGAAACACAACGTTGTGGAACACCAGCAGCAATAGCAGTATGACTAATCCCCAACAAAGCCATCTTGAAGTGATGTGAAGTGATCGGACTGTTGACGAGTGAGCTTGCTTATGAAATGAACTATTGCTCAAGCATCAGCAGCAAGTTTGTAAATGTCTGCAAATGAGCAGCGCAGCAGCAGCATCGCAGAACAAAATTGCAATGGGCGCATCAGACAAAAGGTGCAGTGTAAATATATGCGTTCAGTGTGGGTGTATTGATATATGTTGAGTAGAGTATTTCACATATGATCGCCGCAGCAAGTCATCTGCTTGAACTGGCTCACAGGCGTCACTCCATTTGCAGCTCGTTTTCTGTCGTAAACTGGCCGACTTGAGGTCTGTCAAACCTTTCTTTTTGAACAAACTGTGATTTTACACATCAACGTCTGTCTACAGGTCTTGCGGAGGACTAATGGGGCACGCGGTAGTTCAGGCAGGCACAGAAATCATCTCAAAGTCACATGTTCCATTTACTCTCCAATCACGCATGTCCACGACTTATCTCTCTCAATAGGCGTCCATAGAAACATTTGACGCGTCAGTCTGCATACAACAACGCTGAGTTCTGCATCCATGCTGCTACACCGCTGCCTGCTTTCAGAAACTGAACTCCCTCAGACCTCCCCAGCCTCCTTCTGTATTTGCATTTAATCGTCAGTGAATTATACTTATCCTTTTAAAGAATATTTGTAATTTTTCATTATTTATTCCAGGCCATCATGAGCACACCGCCAAACTAAAATGCTGCAATAAAGGGTTAAAACCATAATGTGAGTGTCATGTGGGAACAAAGTTGCATAAAGCCTTTTGTGACTTCCAGAGCGAGCTGCGTGAATGCTGATAAGCTGCCTCAAGTGATGTCACTTCACTTGAGTCCGTGTCTGTTGGGGCTGAAGACTGCGAGTTTGAAAATGAGTTTGAAATTCTTAGACTGTGTGGTAAAAAAGAAGTGAGCTCATCGGACCTCTGCATTCCGCTCTACAACCAGCATAACACGCCCGAATCTCTGACCGAACTGTCGGCAGTTGCATTGTGGGTAATGTAGGTGTCAGATTTTGATGAGGAAGAAGAGTCCAATGGAATAAAAAAGACGATATCTTTGATTCTGCTTCATCAATTTTGATCCTTTTCTGCAGTGCCCATTCTGAGTCTGACAATGTTACAGGACTGCAATGCTAAATCGGTCAAGAGTGTCTCTTGCATTTCTAAATAATTTGACCCATAGTGTGCTTTACTTGCTGGTCATTTGACTATTGTAGTGGCATTAACACTTAATTCATATAAAATGTTATCCTTGTTACTCTTCATAGACATTCGGTGTGTAGTATGGGGCATAGCCAATATTACTGATTACTCAGCCATCTCTGAAAACCGATCCAGCTTCATGCAGAGGGAAAAGAGAGCAGGCACTCACCACAAAGAGCTGTCACACTGCCAAGAGCCTTTCTTATTCCCGTATTTATTCTTTTTTTACCCCGCCCTTTGCCTTTGATGAAAAGACATGCCAGCGATATTTCAGGGGCTTAGTGGAGACAGACAGCGTGGGTTTCATGTTTTTCCCGAAAGCTTTTGTCTGAACTGCGGGAGGCTGAAGTCACAGGTGTGAACGCGCTGTCACCAGGCCACCCCAACACTTTTTGGCTGCCGAGTCACGCCCGACTCCGGTCAGGCCTCTCAGCAGACGCCACAGGTTCACCCGTGGAAACAATGGGACCTCAATTAGCAGCCAAGAGAGTGCACCAGGTTCGGCCGTTTCAAAGAGAGGGGAAACAAAAGCTTTGGGGTTCTCAATGACAACACTTAAAAAAGATATGTTGTTAGTGATTTGTCAGGTATTAAAGCTGCCTGAGTTGAGGAAAAAAAGTATTTCTCAGTTCAAGTGCGGGGAAAAATGAATGACCCTCAGCTATGCTGCAAAGAATTCGCTTGCAGGGTTATTCACTGACTAACTGAACATCCACTCACTATGTTGGTGCAGCAGTTTTTCTCACGCTCAATCCTCTTTCTCACCCATTTTGCAGGAGTACTGAAGGACTACCTGCGAGAGCTGCCCTACCCTCTGATCAATAAGCACCTGTACGAGGCAGTGTTGGAGACCATGGCCACGAGGCCTCTACGGATGGGAGCAGCGGGCTGCGAGAACGACCAGGCCGACTCGGAGCACACCGTCAGCCTGCTGGACAACCTGCCAGAGGTGGAGAGGGTGAGGAAGACAAACTGTACATCCCCTGCTGACTCTCACGGTCATCATAGTGCGAGAGTATTGTCACAGCGGTGGAAGGGGATAATTGTGGCACAGATAATGATGGTCATGATGATAATGCTACAGATCACTACTGTTTAACTGTTACGTAGGCTTTCACATTGGGTGATATTAGTGGTGGCATGCAGTCCACAAAGCCTGTACCTGTGTCATTTTTTCTACACCTTTCATTTAACTATTTTCACGAAATTGGCCAAATTTCTTAAATAAGTATTTTTTGACAAGTATCCCATTAATAAGATCGATTTATCGCCCAGCCCTACGGTAGCTGTGTCTATTCTTTACTGCTCCTATTAACATTATCCAAGAAAGCATCTTGAAGCCATACAGGATTTTTCTTCATTTCTTACAAGAAATACAGCTTTTTTACTGCTACAAATAGCTTTATGAAGTACATGTTGCAGTGTAGCTCTGCTGCTGCCTGTGGTAATCCTACAACTACTAATCATAATAATAACATGTGCTATATGTCTGTTTGCGCACTGTGTGTGTGTGTGTGTGTGTGTGTATCAGATGACACTGCGGAGGCTTCTTGACCACCTAAAGTTGGTAGCGTCCTACCAGGAAGTGAACAAGATGACGTGTCAGAACCTGGCGGTGTGTTTCGGCCCGGTGCTGCTCAGCCAGCGCCAGGAGGCGTCCTGCCACACCAACCGAGTCTTCATCGACTCCGAGGAGCTGGCCAGCGCGCTCCACTTCAAAAAACACATCGAAGTCCTGCACTACCTGCTGCAGCTCTGGCCAGGTGAGTGATTGTTTCATTGTCTTTTTGTTGAATAAATGTTGTTAATATTTTGCCATGTTAAATACAGTTCTACCAGGTGTTTTGGTTTGAAACATATTCTTTCTGCTTGTACAAATCAGTGCCAGCTGTGTGGTTCAACTCTACAAAGGGCTGTTTAAGGGCTGGGCTGCTTTGATCCTTGAGCTTATCCACGACTGGCACAGCTCTGATAGCCATTTGCCCCCATCTGTTGGCTCCTCAGAGATGAAACTCTCCTCAGAGTGCTTCATCATGGCAGACTGAGCCAAGCCAGTAAGCCCCAATGTACACCAAACCTTTGAGGCGTGGCCCCCTGTCTTAAGATAAATCACCAACCAAGGAGAGATACCCAGTACCAGCTTCCCTCAGCGCAGGTCATCTGTCTGCCGGCACAGCTGTGCTCTGCCAGCTGCAGCTGTCTGCTCAGTGTGAGATATGAAGGAAGCCAAAAATTACTCAGGAGGGAGTTGAGAGTGATGAAAAATAGCTGCAGGCGGTGTAAAATTTCAATTGGTCACAGCGTCTAATTGGGTATTTTTTGACCTTAGGCATTTCATTTTTTTTAACTTCGTGTTTACCGCGTCACTAATCAGTGTGTGAGCCATTCAGTGGCTGCTGTAATGCAATTAAGGTCTCAGCTACTGTAGAAAATTAAACAAAACATTACTAAATTGACCAGTGGGCTCTGCCTACACGCAGGTTTAAAAAATAAGGCCGTGTGAAAATGATTAGGAGTAGTTGGCTGTTTGCCTGTTCTAACCACAGTTGAAAAAATACCCTTTCCTCTGTGGGTCATTAACATTTTCTTGGTAATTAGAATGTTGGAAAATCCATTATACAATTTTAAATATGCACAGTCATCATTCCAATGCTGAGCCTGCTTACGTGTCTTAATTGAAAGAAAGCTGTTTTTCAGACTCCAGTCATTTTCTTTTGCATTTGTCTAATTGTTTCAGTGTGTCGCGAGGCAAACATTTCTCAGAATTCAAACGCAGGCTGTATTTCGAAAAGTCTTTTCGAAGTGTTCCTAACATCCCATTGGACCAACTTGATTCCTGAAAGCTTCAAATGCTCGGAGCTCTTCCCTGCAACCCGCAGCTTTAACCAGATCTGCTGATGGATGTCAGTGACCCTGTCTGGTCTGGCCTCTAACTCTAACTACCCCCTCAGACTCCCACATTGAACCAACCGCTGAGGTCGAGCGCCCTCCACCCTCCTTTACATCAACTGGGGAAGAAACGCACAGAGAGGGAAACTTAAACTAAGTGCAGCAACTGAAGTCAGCATTTGTGAATCCCATAATTGCAGGTAGCCCGGTGAAGTACAAGTGGAATTTCAAAAGATAAACAAAAAAGTGCAAAGTTATTCTTCTTTAAGAGGATGGAGCATACACGCAGACAGTGACGGAGGGTGATGGGGTTAAGTGGTCCCGAAGAAAATAGTTTTTAATCTGGGCTCCTGTCTGCAGCTGATGTCACCAGGCTGGTGCTTTTAATGACCTGTGATAACCTTTGCAAAGGTTTCAGTCCAGGTTCAAGCCTTTGTTTACAACCCCCACTGACATCTCCATTCTGTCCGCTTCCCCGGCTCTGAGCGGAGGACGCCTTGACTGTAATTAAAAGACATTCCAGGCTTAACCTTAGCCCTCAGCCCCTGAAGCTGCGCCCCAACATTGCACAATCATTATGGGGTATTTTAAGCCGCCTCCTCACACCTCTCACACCTCGCACGCACATACCGAACCCTCCAAGGCATTGTTGCTCAGGCCTCAAGTGCGCATGTCTTTAGGCAAGTGCAAGGACATCACAGACACTACTGACACTATTTACAGGAAGTGTGAGAGAGCATATGAGCATAATGTGTGTCGAAGAGGCTGGGTGTTGTGTGTTCAGTGTGAATCATGTGGTTTGCCTGTGTGTGTGAGCAGATGGTTCGACAGACAGAACGACAGGAAGAAGAGGAGAATGGCCGTGTTTGTGGTGCGTTTGTGTCTTGTTATTGTGCTTGTGTGCAGGCATACCGCTTTTAAATGCGCCAGCTGTACTTGGTTCAAAGGACTTTAAGAAAATCAGCACACAACGTACATTTTGCCTAATTGTAACACAAGGCGCAGTATTTTTGTCTGCTTTCTGCCTTCCTTTTCTCTGCTGACAGCTAATAACTTTAATCATGTCATCAGTGAATCATGTCTGAAATTAAATAACACGTTGCCTCTTAAAGGAGGATAATTTCTGTTTGTTTTAGGTGATAATTGCTTTGGCCTCAGGAGAGTTGCAAGGCATGCAAGCGCTGCACATAAATACTGTATCAGCACCTGCCACTCCAGATGAATGAAATGGATTCAACATGGGTCATAATTCATCATCATTTAGTTTTAAGGCCTGTAAGGGTAATATTTGAAAAGCTTTCAAGGTCCTCTTTCATACCCCCGTAGACAAAATGCTGCTCAGTATTGTTTTATGTTGTTCCTCTTGTACGTGACTTACAGCCCAAACTTTTAATACTTTTTGTTTGTTTGTTCCTTTCCAATCCAGTAAGGGAGAGCTAGCGGTGTCACCGAGTGTAGGTACACCGAGATAAAGGTAACCGGACTGTGCTGGCTGTGTTGGAGTGCTCGCTGTTATTCTTATTTTCTCGAGGCATTGGGTCAGATGATTCTTTCGTCATGTCCAAACAGTGTTTCACTTTAGTTAATTTTTAAGTTCGGTTTAGTCAACAACAGTTGATAACAAATGGAACAGAAGGACGGCATCAAAAGTCACAGAGTGTGGTGGTGTGACTTCATTGTGTGTTTGCCTGACTTTGAGCACGGCATGGCATGTACATATCTGGATTATTTTGGCAGGGCCCCCACAGCTTATAGCAGATGTCTTTGTTGCCCTCATAGAGGCTCGTTCAGATACACCTCTGGTCTTTTTTGATGGTAGGGATCAGTTTTGTTTTCAAGGCATGTTTTTAAATGTCAGTTTGACCAAAAAGTTACCAAAGGGGGACTTAAAGGTTCAGTTCACAGAAATCACAAAAAAATTATACTTTGTCACTTACTCCTAGTGAGTTCTAGCTCTGCAGATAGTCTTAGTTTTTGTGCCCGTGTTTTGAGATTTCTGGAATTTAGTTTGTGGCACTTCGAGCATCGAAAAGTGACACGAAAGAAATCGTCAGCAGTGGTGTGACTGTCTATAAACAATCCTGAGGATGATCCACAGACTTCACTGTAAACCATTTTCACTGGGACTTCAGAGACAGCTATCTCAAAACCATTGCGAATAAAACCGAAAATGTCTGCATGGCTAGATACCACTAGGGGTATATGAGAAACTTTGTTTTTTTGTAATTTGGGTGAACCAACCCTTTAAACAAATATTTTGTCATTTTGGGAAATATTCTTTGAACAGTAAAAGATGCACCCTTAGCTGTTTCCCCATTACAGTCTTTAGGCTATGATAAAGCTAGCCAGCTGCTGGCTGTAACGACATACCACACAGGCTCGTATAAATATTGGCAAGAAAGCAAATAAGCGTATTTCCCAAAATGTCAAACCATTCCTTTAAGGCTATTAGTTCAAATGGCCTATAAACTGTACATCTGATTAACTCTTTCTTCCTGTCTGCTCCTCCAGTTGTGGACCCATATGGCCAGTCCTCCTCCCATCCCCCTGCAGCATCTTTGGCTCCGGCCTCACCCGACCTGCTGTCAGCTCCTCCGTTACGGCGGAGAAAGGAGCGCCCCCAGGTCCTGAACCTCACCGAAGCGGAGATGGCGGGCGTTCTGCGGCCCAAACCCGGGCGCCTGGACAGCCCCAGCAACCGCTACGCCGGCGACTGGAGCGGCTGCGGCGAGAGCTACTTCCCTTGTGAAATTCTGCTGCCTCCCAGCAAAGAGGAGGCGGACTATGATGACGTGCCCTCCGAGGATACAGAGGCAGCTGAGGAGGGGCAGGAGAAGCCTGAGAACGCAGAGGAAGATGAAGGGCACAAGGCCGCAAGCCCTGCGTCTTTATCTGCTCAGCTGGAGAAACCTCAGAGAGAGGAGGTGGTGAAGGAGGAGGAAAAGGAGGACGAGGAGGAGGAGAATCAAGTAGAGAGTGACAGTTCAGGCTATGGGCAGCCATTAGTGGACGAAGAGGAGGAGAGGGTGTGCGACCACATCCTGCCCCCTCGTCTGCCCAAAGAGCACACCTACCAGGCTTACATGAAGATCCAGGATATCAGCCCCGTGCTGAGCAACAGGGTCAACCTGAGAGACCTGCAGGAGAGCATCGACACTCTGATAGGAAACCTGGAGAGAGAGCTCAACAAGAACAAGCTCAACGTCGGCTACTGACTCCAACCACAGGGACACGCGCACAAACAGCCACTCACACACTCACATTGCCCGGTGAGGTTTGGGGAAGACCTTCCTTACTGATCGAGGTGCTTCAGGATACAGCCACAGTGTTTCCATGGCAATCCTGTGAGTGTCACCATGGCAGCGGGGCACGGTGCTGCCGCAAAAACATAAAGGATGAGATGAGAAGAAATGTAACGGGGCACTTCTGGCATTTGTACCTTACCCATAGACATTCCGTAATGTTTTTATTTTCTTTATGTCGTCGCTGTTGGTTTGTTTCAGTCCGGTTCTGTGTTCCATGTTGTTATTGTTGCTTCTCTTCTTATTAGAAGAACCCATTGACCCCTCAGGGGTTTAAAAGGTGCCTTAATTGTGTGAAGGTGGTACGTCAAGAGGAAAATCCACCCTGACATAAAATGTCTCCCCTCGCATGATCTTGATACAGTGTTGCCAACCAAACACGATGGCCTCTGTGATGTTATGTTTCCGTAGAAAAAGGCTGCAGTATATTATCAATTTTAGGAGGTACGAATCCACCATGAGTGCTCTAGCAATCTATTCACGCAAGCGTTTAATCGGCAATGCTGATGCCAACATTTGTAGAGCAAAGTTACTGATAGACCATATATATTCACTTTTTAAAATTGAAACATCCCAGTGCTTCCAGAGATTTCCACATAAGTGTTTTCTTGGCAGGCTTCTGAAGCGGCTTTTGGACATTGGACACATTGGACAGGAAAAAATCTGGGATTCATTAGGCCTTTCAATTAAGAATTGGTTTCCAACTAAAATAAGTAATTAGGCAGCTAAATTAATTAAAAAAAAAAAGAAAACAAAACCATCCTGTCGGTTCTACAGTCAAGGCAGGCCCTCTATCACTTTTGGCAGAAGTTCCGATATTGTATTGAACCCCACTGTTATTAACCAGAAGATTAGTCTCTAATGCTGAATGGGAAAACTCACTGATATTGTCTCTTTCCGAGCATGTAAACACAGCTTTTAGTACTACAAACCAAGATCATAGGAGGAATATATGTACATTCTGTTTTAGGGTGGATTTCCTTTTTATGGCAGCAGAAAGCTTTTGTTATTGAGGTATGAAACACTAAATGTTGTACAACAATAATGCACTTATGAGGAAGGCAGTAGTGTAGATTGTAATTGTAGTTGATGCGGTAGAAATATCCTAGCTGTGGACTGAACTGAGGGAGAGACAGTTGCCACTGAAACCGCCTCTTACATATGGAACGAGATAAGGGTAATAACACTCTCATCTCAGTTCACAGAAAGCTGTACAGTAGAGACGTATTCGAGCTTAACTAAAAACAGAGAGAATGTGTTATATGTGGCGTCGTATTCAGTTTAGGCTTAAAAGAATAGGACCACCTTTTGGGAAATTTGCTTATCCACTTTCTTGCCGAGAGTTACACGAGAAGATTGGCGATTTTCTCATCTCCCTCTCGACGAAAAAGCAAATAAGCGCATTTTCTCAAGATGTCGAACTGTTCCTTTAAATAAATAGAAATACACCAACCAGTCACCGTTGTGCGTCTCCCAGCTTTTGGCAAATCCACGGCCCAAATGTGAAGCACAATTTTAAGAGCGGCGGTGGGAACTGTTAGTGGAGGGCTTCAGTTAGTACGACTTAGCTAGCTGCCTAAATCGACAAAGGACGTTTTCAGCAATCCAGGGATTCAGAATGATCAGTATTTAACCTATATGTATATAATTATATAAATGTATTCGGAGTATATTATTTTTACAGCTTCTATTTCAATGGTGTATTTAAATACTTCTGATGACCTCGTAGTGTTGACTTGTAGCAATAGTCGCTTTTCCTCCCTTCAAGCTACCTGTACACATCTTAATGTGCTGGACTAATGGTACAACTTTAGCTGTAAAATATATGATAAAATCGTGCTCTTGCAGAAAAAGTGATATTGTTGTTTGTATTGTATTGTGTATATATTTGACATTATTTTTGTGTCTCTAGTGGACTAAGCTGTGTTCATGATTTTTGGTGGGGTTTGTTTGTTGTTTTTTTTTAAAAAAAAGAACTGAACGTTGCATGGTCAAAAGCTTTACTGACATAAACAAGGCTCTTTCCCATCTGCCTTTGTGTTTGATATTTATGTGTAAAAAAGACTTATTCTGCAATGAATGCTCGTTTGTTCATCACCCTGTTTCTCCAATAGACAAATGACTGCACTGGTCAAGCTTTTCTCCAGAGGACTAATAGGCGGACAGTAATTTGGTTTGGTACACTTCCAGTTTGTATGGGAAAGATGTGACAAATGCACAAGACAGTATTTACAATGGTTCTAAATAAGCATGTTTCCAGAACCATCTTTCTAGAGGAGTGCATTCCTCCGATGCAAAAAAAAAGATAAACTGAACTGATAATAAGTGAAACTCAGTTGCAGAATTTAAGTTGTTTTAAGAAAGAGACATTAGACTGGGCTTGAAAAGGAATTACTTCGTAAGATGGACATTTGGTGCAGAGTTTGCTTTTTTTATTGATATATATATATATATATATAACACACACACACACACATATAGATATATATATATATGTGTGTGTGTGTGTTTTCACTTTTGTCCCACACCCCACCCTCCTGCGTGGTATCTGTTCACGGTCCCGCTGTCTCATGGTGAAGCTGTGGCTGCTGCTGTCAGTCTGAGCGGGTCTGGTGAAAGTGAGTTTCAGCAGGGTTCCTTTCAAACCATCTGTCTGCCTGGGCTCCACAAAAAGAACCAGGGCCAATTTTACAGCATAGAAACTAACTTGGAGCTTCACCTGCACTTTGAGCTCATTTAGATTATTATTTTTTAAGTTGAAAATCTTCAGATGCTGATATGGATTTCGGCCTGCGAACACTTAAAAGGTCCAATTTGACGGCGATGTTTTTATAAGGAAGCCTTCTGATACACTCCTCCCGTAGTTTTTCCTCAGCTGTGGCTGGTTTTTACACATTAAGAACTCTTTAGGCATCCCTGTCTGTTCTAGCAGCCTCTCGTCCTCCCACCTTCGCACCTCTCTTTCACAGAATATATCAGCAAATAACCTGCATCATTTCTTTGTGTGTTACATCTTGGATGGTTCATCTTTCGGTCGTGTCCTCTTTGTCCTTTGGAGAGAAAATGTCACATGCAAAGCATCACTAAACAAAGCAGAAAAGCTTCATATTGATCCCGAGAAATTTATGGTCATAATAAAGTATATAATTTTACATTCACACATGGACTGTGTTTCTTTTTCTGCCAGAGACAGAAAAAACATTAAGCATGCAATAATTCAACACATAATTGTTGACACACACGTACATACACACACATATAACCTACATACATTGGCACATATACTGTAATGTACCTACATATTCATCTACATGTTTTCACGTATACTGCAATACCAATACTCTACAAACCTAGTGACAATCACTGGCTCTTGGATTCAGCTACAATCTGCCGAGGGTGTAATTGAGCTTTAACCTCACATTTCCTTAATTTTAAGACATTAACAGTACATTTTACACAACACAATCAAGGTTTCAGTTGCATATCGGCTTTCCTTAACACTGACTGTCATTTTTTCTCATGAATTGAATGACAGAACTACAGAAGTAAATGCTCACTAAAACTCACTTACACTAAAGCTTCACTAACGCTGGAATGGGATCAGACACATCAGATTATGCAGCTGTCTAAACAACGAAAAACAATTCTGGGCTAAAACATACTGGAAATATCTGGGTTCGCACAGTCAGAATATATCTTAAGTGCACAGTTCACATCTTCTCACTCCTACGCACATGGAAAAGTCTGAAACTCATTCATAAAAAAACGGACTTTTGTTTTTTACAAAAACACATGTAGTATGATGCATGTGGCCCAGTAATCATACCACTCATGTTGAAATTACTTGACACTGCAGCCGCACTTTCCCAAACCATTCTATAAACACTCTTAGTTTTATCGAAAACCATTGAGAAAATATGACCTTAACTTCAGGAAACTGGACTCTGTTGTTAGGTAGATCCATCTCTTTGCTGTGGGAGCATTGTAACTCAGCCTCAGCAGAGAACAGATAAATAAGTCGGGGAATTGCCCTTGTTGGCTTGTGGGAATCTCCCAGAATGACTTCCAGCTTCAGGGACATTCCCAGGACGCAGTTGCATTTAGCCGCCCAGTAAAATCGACTACGGGAAGGCTGCAGTTTCACTGTGGCTCCAAAAACCAACATTACCAGGAGCACTTGTGAGATATATACAATTAACCTAAACTTAGAACAATGTGTGCCACAGGTAGACCCCAAAGCAGTTTGCTGAAATAGTTCAACGTCATTTTAACGTGAAGTATTTTTCCAAAATGAGATCTACAATCAGGGCCGTGAAAATTGCACCCAAGTGGCTCCAGCGGAGGTGATACACATCTCTGGCAGTTAGCATGAGAAGTCAGAGCAGCCGCAGGCCTTTCAGCACTAAATGGTTTTAAGCCTTGTTTGATGTCACTAGTGTAGGTTCATATCATGTTTTTATGGCTGCCTTGAACAGGCATGATAAAGCTTTAGGGTACAGAATGTACACATACCTGCCTGCACCCTGCAGCCCTGTTTTATAGTCCTGACTGAAAGTCAAGAAATAAACCCCGCATCTACCTCCATAATCATTCAGACTGGAATTTTTGTGGAGATGGAGCCAAATATTTGACTGACAGTTTAAAAATGTATATAATTTTAAACACAGAGAATAATGTTCTTTTCAGCCTCATGTTATTTTGGGTCTTTCACGATGGCAAATGATTCACTCACTCACTGTTATATTTATTCCTGATATTTTAAATTCCATCTTAAAACATCTGGAAAAAAAAGAGGCTTTATATTTAGACTCAGGTGCTGACTCTAAACGTGCCAAGTGCCGATGTTAAAAGTACTTCATCCATGTTTGACTTGCAAAGCAGTTCTCTCAGTCCCAATAAAAGCAAGAGTGAAATCCCATATGATGACAGAGGCAGACATAATAACACAGAGCCTGTTTGGATAGTCAGGGTCACTACTTGATATCAGGCCGTCTGTCAGAGTGAACTGAGTTAAACTTTTGTTCATTTCTAATTTGGGAGAGAGAAGAGATATGGGTCTCTTTAGGTAAACATCCTTGACAGCCACCTGCATGTGAAACCAGACCTTTTCTCCCCTTCTTCTTCTTCTCTCCTCTGTTCCGTTAATCTCTACTGACCTTTGAGTCAGTATCATGGCTGCAAGTCAACCAGCCAACCACACAAACACACGGCCTTTGTTTCAGACTCCCCCCCCCCCCTTCAGTATAGTTTAGTGTTAACCGTGACAATAAAGACCAAAGGTCTGAGGTGATTGGACTTTTGGTCAGCTCACCTGCTGAGTGATGAGCAGAGATTTAAAATCGTCCACGGGATACCAAACTAAAATAACTGATGTTTCAAGATTTATTTTGTTGGACTACGGTGTTTCAGGCAAGCAACATGTTGTCTGCTGCAGTGATCACAGTAGGACAGTAGCGTCAAACAGCATGATGTTTTTATATTGCACTTTGTGTAGACCTTACTGTTTCCCATGAAAATGTTCAATAAGGGATGTGGAAATATTTGCTCTCCCAGCTCCAGGTTTTCCAATACGTGGCGTCAGGTGGGTGTAGCCAAGGTGAACAGTCCAATCTTATATAAAAAAAAACAAAACACACACACTGATAAGGCTCTTCAGATGAGAAATAGTGTAAAAAACAAACACATGTTGCCTACAGGTTTTGCTCATAGGTCATGCATGTGTGTGTGTAAATATGTACTGTATCTATATTTAGTCAGATACCCTTGTAGGCCTTTTGACCACAATTATTTGATGAGTCCATTGATAACACCTTCTGCCTCTGACCACATTCCTCCTGATTGGCCTTTGCTGTTTCTTGGCAGCCTATTTGAGTCTCTAAAGATGTATGGTCTGTGAGTTGTCCTGACGATGGGCCTATAACAAGGGTGGATACTTCAACTTACTAGTTCATTTTTCTCAAAATAGGGCAGTGTCTGACTACAGTTTCCCACAAGTCTTCGAATATACCCATTCAAATTTAACAAATAAAATATGTGAAAGTAGGTCATCTATCAATCAGATGTGATAAAACTCCCACACAATCCTGATGAGTGTTTGACTGTTAAACTCTCAATAAATAATAATGAAGGATGTTTTTTTATTTCTAACTTTAACTTTGTTACTTATTTATTTCGTCATGAATATTTAATGTAGATGAGAAATACTTAAGATTTAAAACCTTGTTGTCTCCTAGAGAGGAAGACATTTATCTTGTTCCCAGGCCAACATGACTCACTCAAACACATGACAAAAACATGGTGTGCCCTCGGTCTTCTGATTCAATGGTGGCGTTATGCTCATAACAAGGATTACCGTAGTGTACATGTCATTAGGTACAAATTACAAAGTCATATTCAGCACGTTCGGTCCTTTTGTACATCTTTCATTGGGCGAGTTCTGAGAGGTTCAGGTTGGTTAATGTTCTCCAATACATACTACCTATTCCCTCCTTATAAGCATGAGGGAGCTAAGCCTGGGTAATTGCAGGGAACCTTATGCAGTGACCCTGGGCACACATTCCATACATGCAGTGCCCTTCAATAGGAGGGCTATTAAATACATTTTACGAAGGCCCAAGTCCTTTCTGATGTGTTTTTTTGGGGGTCTTTTGTTCCCTTACGCTCCAGCTCCTGTACTTGGCAGCTCATCTGAGGCCCTCGGGGCAGATCTCTTGACGCACCGCTGACAGATCTGCCTGTTCTGGACCGCGGTGATGATGAGAGAGCAGACCAGAGGAGGGGGGGGGGGTGAGGGGAGAACGAGAGGTGAAAGTGAAGAATGGAGGGAAGCAGAACACAGACGAGCGGTGCTTCAGATCCTCAGGAGCCGGGCCTCACACAACGTAGGCCCTCTCCTCTCTCCTCCTCCGTGCCTCTTCCCCCCTCCACCTCCATTGCTCTGTCACTCAGGACTAGACTATTTCATTTTAATAAGGCTAATCCCTCCTAGAGGTAAGCTGCTCATCACCTCTCCCCCTCCTGCTCTTCCAGACGAGAGCAATCTCCTTTCAGCGTGAGGACAGGATGAGGGTGAGGGTTTGCTCCGCTTGATAGGAAAGAAAAATGTGAAAGGTGAGACTGAAAAGAGGCCTTGACAGCAGCTGTGGTCGGGCTCAATGAGAAGATTTGGGCCTCCGTGGTTTGATAAACTTGCAGGTGGCACACCTTTTGCAGCGACTCATCCTCCAACCAGCCTGTAACATCATGCTGATATGAGGAGCGGTGATAACTTTGTTCTCAGTAGAGGAAGTGGAGTGATACAGTTGGCATTTTAGTGTATGCTATCACCTCCCTCCTGTCAGCAGAGCACTCTCCAGCTGTCAGCAGTAAAACTTAAGTTTGCCTGCTGCTGCAGAAGACTCCTTGATGCTGACTAACTGCTATGATAGCCTCTTTTCTTAAAGGAATAGTTGCATATTTTAGGAAATACACTTATTTGCTTTCTTGTTGAGAGGTAGATTACCAGATCAATATCAATCTCATGTCTGCAGGATGAATATGAAGCTACAGCGAGCAGCTGGCTAGCATAGCTTAGCACAGAGACTGGAAACAGGGGGAAACAGCTAGCTCGGTTTTGTCCAAAGCTAACAATATTCACCTACTAGCACTCCTACAGCTCACTAAGTAACACATGCAAAATCTGAAGTGTGAAAAGGACATGGGGGGTTATGTGCCGGAATATTTCCCGGCTCAATTCCTCCATTTGTAGTCTTTGTGCTAAGCTAAGTTAACTGGCTAACTCCAGCTTCATATTCAACTGACATATATAAGAGTGATATCGATCTTCTCATCTAGCTCTCAGCAAGAATGCAAATTTTTGCATTTCCAGAAATTCAGGACTATTCCATAGAGCAAAAATTCACAATCTGCCATCACTGAAGACAGTTCAGTTTCCATGGTCATAGGAAAAACCTGAAGGGGTGTCCATATGTTTGCTCTGATAGTTTATATGACAGATCCCACTCCTAAGGGGTAGCAGCATCTTGGTCTGGGTTCATGCCAAAATTGAGAAAAGTTTCACAATGCTCAATGTGAATCATCCCCGAGCCACAGTTGCTGATGTACTGAAATTACAGCACCTGAACCTCAATTGCTCTGGTAGAAATACTATGAATATTTGCCCACTGAAGTGCTTTCTTTTGATGTGGATCAGGCAGTAGAGCATCAGTCGCTCACGCTGGCAGGCACAGCGGGGTGGAGTGAGAATCCTGCCTGAGTGGAAGTCCTTACTCAGAATAATAACAAACTATGTTTTTGTAGAAGTGCTTTACTAAAGGACATATAAACAAGGACAGTATCACATCCAAACTAAAAGAAGGATATCAAAACATGCACTACTAAATTGTGAAAAAAAATATAAAGGGAAGTTGATACTGTAGATGACCTTGGAAACGGTATTTTGACAAATTAAACTTGACTCAAGGTTTACTTGCTAGTTATTTCCAGGACTCTCAACTGCATATCACAGTCTTCATCAGTAGATGGGGTTTGCTTTCTGAGCAAAACATATGTAAAGCAACAATCTCTTGAAACAACACACACATCTACAGCATAGTTGACAAAAAAATGTTGACTCAAGGTCTACTTGCTAGCTTTTTCCCCCCCCGAACATTCAACCACATTTCATGGTTTTCATCAGTTGATGGAATAGGTCAGAAAGAAAACTTACTCTGCTGATGAACAATGTATGATACAACTGATAGCTCTACAAAAAGCTAGTAAGTAGACCTTGAGTCAAGTTTATTTTGTCAAACTATACTGTGCATTCTTTTTAGCCATGCAAGCGCCGATGTTGGTCGGTCAAAGTGGTCCAGACTGACCGTCTTGAAAACTATAAGACAGATTGCCATGACATTTGGTAAAGACGTTCATGTCTGATGAGCTGCTAACATAATGGTAGCATGTTCAGCAGATGATACTTTCACCTCGCGTAGGGTGATCTACAGTTCACAGTACTAGGAAATGTTGTCCAGGATGCTAAGTATAAGGCTAAAGCTGTCTCGGTAATAGGCGTTGTCTGCTTTACATACAGTATCGTATATGTTGGAAGTTATGATTAACTGAACTGAATAAAGCACACTAGACATACAAATGCACAAAAACACACACACACACGGACGGACGGTATGTTGGGAGGGGCTGGTAAAATGACAAGAATTCAAGCTATTGAGAGCTTTGAAATTAGAAAATTAAAAGGAGTCAAGAGGGAACATTCCACAGCAGTGCCCTGGTCACCTGATCTCTTATGAGGTCAAGGGTCACTAATGAAACCTACCACCACCCTCTCAGAGGTTTAAAAGAGAAACAGCTTTACGGTTTACAGTGATGAAACGTAGCCTGACGATTTAACTTTGGGATGATTTAAGGTTAAAGGAAGATGCTGATTGAATTATTTCTTGAGAAGAGGAAATGCTTTTTAAGGCAAACTGCTGTTTTTTTTTTCTTTTTAACGACATGCAAATGTGCTGTTCTGACGGTCAAGGAAAGAGAAAAAACACATCTGAACAATCACTTTATTCAGAGGCAACCACTTGACTCTTTTAATGTTCTTGCCTTTGTCGTGCAGCAAGTTCCTTCTCCTGCCGGACCTGTGACGTTGTGTGTTCATGTGACTTGCATCTCTGCGTCTGGAGAGACACTGGAAGACTACGGCTAACAAGTGCAGGGTTCCTGCATGTTGAGAAATTTAAGCAGCAGACCCACCCTCGCTCCACCTCACCCCACCTAACACCCTCCCCAGCAGGAGCAGCTAAGAGGCCAGCCAGAACAATACCAGGGAATGGCTTAATGCGCCAGGCCAGATTTACAGCCCCTCCTGCCCAGCACCTGCTCACATTGTTTCCCAGGATTTGGCTTGAAAACTTTCAAGAATTGGTGATAAAAACTGGACTGCAGGCACTCCTTCCAATATAGATACCCCCCCTTGGCGGTCAAAATATTTGTTTTTATTGGGAAATCTCTTGGACGTAGAAGAAGAAGAAATCAACTGAGGAAAAATCTGACACCATGAATGGGTTTATGGTCGTGCTTATGGAAATGCCACTTGTCATTTCAACCTGATGATTCAACTGTCTCTGCTTGCATCTCAGCATGCCTGAGTGACATCTCGCTTTGGACGAAGGACCATCACCTGCAGCTGAACCTTGGAAAAACGGAACTGCTTGTGATCCCGGCCAACCCAAAGATTCACCACAACCTCGCCATTCAACTAGGCTCATTAACTGTTACGCCATCCAGCACGGCCATAAATCTGCGGGTGGTAATTGATGATCAGCTAAGCTTCACAAGTCATGTTGCCAGCCCCACCTGGTCCTGTAGATTCATCCTCTACAACATTAGGAAATGCAACGCGCTACTGGCTGGACTCCCTGCTTGCACAACCGAACCTCTGCAGATGATCCAGAACACGGCGGTTCAATGAACCGAAGAGAGCGCACGTAACCCCTCTCTTCATTCGGTTACACCGGCTCCCTGTTGCTGCCCGCATCAAGTTCAAAGCGATGCTCTTGGCCTACAAGAGCACCACTGGTTCTGCACCATCATATCTTCGCTCACTAATACAGACCTATGTTCCTGCCAGACCCCTGCGCTCTGCAAACGAACAACGTCTGGTGGTACCATGCCAAAAAGGAAAAAAATAACACACCTTCTTTGGATCCGTTCCACATTGATGGAATGATCTGCCTGCTCCTACAAGATCAGCCGATTCTGTAGCCACCTTTAAAAAGCGCCTGAAAACGCATCTCTTTCGTCAACACGTAACTGACAATCACTAACTTCTACTTCCTTTCTATCTCTTAAAAAAAAAAAAAAAGAAAAAAAAATCCGATCCTTAGCTTTGTATACTGTGCTGGACTTTAACAGACTAGTTTCTGGTGCACTTTGTTACCTTGTGTTGTTATAATTGCTTCCATTGTCATCCTCATATGTAAGTCGCTTTGGATAAATGCGTCTGCTAAATGACTAAATGTAAATGTAAAGTGTGAGTGCTAAGCAGCAGAGCTTAACCTGCAAACGTCACTGCATGTGTGTGTGTAACTTCAAATGCCACAAGTGTTTACGTTCCATGCACACTTACTCAATTGCACAACATTCTTTGCATCAGCCATTACAATAATAACTAACCGGCGAGGGTGAAGACACTCCTCGTGTGTGTGTGTGTGTGTGTGTGTGTGTGTGTGCGTGTATTGGTTTGCAGAAGGCACATTCCTGAGCTGGCCTGGGAGAAAGCAAGAGGCTCCGGAGAGGAGCGACGGACTGAAAAACAGAAATCCAAGAGAGGGTTTAGGAGGGAACGACTGAAGAGCAGAGGCCCCTTTTGTCATCCGGGCCTTGTTGGTGTCTAAGGGGCCATATGGACACTTGCCTCACATCATGTGCACCCTCACATCAGCCCATTCTTCACCCTCCTCCACCCCCTCCGCTCAGTGACAGGACCTTCCATGTGAGTGTGTGTCATGGCCAGAATGAAGTCGACTCCAGCTTACCTCTGTTGAGGGGAATCAACTGTTTTCCATGTTTTGCCATCTTCTTTTTCTTCTCTCCCTCTCTCCTTTCCGCTCTCACCCAACATTCAACTACTTGTATAGCTGTTGATCATCTGGTCTCTGAATCCTCTCTCTACTCTCACTTTTCCCTTTTGAGGCATCTCAGGACACAGAAACAGGCAAAGGTAATAGACAGCTGTCCCTATATTATTCAGCGAACCCCCACCCCCAAATGATTTCTTTCACATTACACACAGTCATTTGACCCATTGTTTATATAAGAATATTGATTAGTGCAGCTTTAAGAATGTTGTCCATTTTTTCCTAACTCAAAATTTCTAAAATCATCTGAATGAATTACAGAAAGAAAAACTATTATTTTTCATGCATTGTCGTACTAAAATGTAGTCAGGCCTACGTCTACCTAATCCAAATGGTTCAGATAGCTGCTGTGTAAACTGTTAGTGAGACAAATACTGTATACATAACTTTACTGCATGACGATCATTTCTAGTTTATGATTGGAGAGGAACAGCTTTTGCATTAAGGGTCCCCTGTTTGTGTCACTTCTGATTAAAACATTTCTTTATCAACAGCACACAAGATGAGCCATACAAACTTTATTTATGTACTAGAGGAGCTTTCAACAACAACAAAAGATAAATATCATGAAATCAAAGAGCCATGGTCAAGGTCAGATCCTTGAGTTATTCCAAACTGTATCCTCAGGGAGCGGTGGTAAAGAGCACGTTACTCAGTAACTAGATCTCAGATGGGTGAATGAAAATAAATCCATATCTGTTGTAGTATGGAGAAGAGGATGTCAAGTTAGGTAAAGCAAAATAGTGAGGAGAGAGTTGAAATCATGAGTTAAGATCAAAATACAATTATTAAGAGCATGGTCTGGCCCTGCTCTGTAGAGAAAGTTTAATGAGACAACTGGTGTTATGAATGGAAAAATCATTGTACCCCAGCTTTGCATATTACATCTAAAATCCTGATGTGAAGGAAGGACGTGATGGCGATGGCAGTTAAATGTGTTAGAAATGAAGCAGTTTGACAGTTTGCAATTTGAAGCCCCAATCCAAAAACGGTCTGAATGTTGATGGCAGAAACGATTTAAAAAAATGTTCACTCGTCTGATCTTTTTTCATCTAAGTAGATCGTAGTATATAGATCGTACTACATAAGTTATGACAAATATTGTGAAAAATGCAACAAAGATACAAACCTCTGTGTTTTTATAAAAACAGTCAATCAGATTGATAAGACAAAAATAATTATGTTAAAAAACTGTTTTAGATCTTTTACATAAAATGCAATTTGTGTATGTGTGTGTGTGTGATATCAGGTATCTTGTGTACCGGCGTTAGCTGGCCACAGGGCCAGGCCCTTCAGGATGCTTTCCTCCAGCATCAGGTCATCCCTGTATTCCTTCATGTTCACCTCTTCATTCTTCTCCAGGGATTTGACTGGCCTGTCAGGCTCCTGGGGGACAAAAACCAGACAAGGGTTAGAGCCATAAACAATACGTAGCAAATGATAGGGCACTTTGAAACTGCTCCTTACCAAAGAGCTGACAATTTCACCTCTTTAAAGCAGAAATGTTAAGGTCAAATCTAGGTAGCATGTTATAAACCTACATTTTAACATTAATTTCAAGCAAAGCACTAATTTTAAGAAGACTACATCTTCCAGCAGTCTTAAAATGGAAATCCATTCCTGGTGCGGAAACATTTTGTGGCTTCAGGAAAGGCTTGACAGAACACATTGGTCTTAAAATTGCATTGATGTAAATTTGTTTTAATCAGTTCGAGCAAATTCCTACATGTTTTGTTTGTATTACTTTCCTGAGGCATCTTTTCCTTGTCATATGACGACAAAGGCTAGAAGTGAACGTGAAGAGTGAAGAGCATTATGTGGGAAATGTATGGCTGATTAGGAGAGCAAGAAGAGAATATCCACAATCACATAAACAAACATGAGACTGCTGCAGCAAAACTAAACTTCCTCTGCATTCATAACAGCCAACCAGCCTAAGATTGAAACATTTAGCCACTAAAAGATTTAGCTTCTAAATATACTCTCCCCAGTGCCCAGGATCAAATAATGATCTGAATGAATTAAATATGAGGGGGGAGAGAGGGAAAGAGAAGAAGAGAGACAGAGGAGACAGAAACAGATAGATGACATACTCCAGTTTTTCCAGTGTCAACTTTGAACTGGTGTACACACTTTTAACTGTGTACACCAATAAAAAACATTTGTAGGTCTCACTGTCAGTTCAGAGGACTGTCCATCAATACCAATGAGGTTAGAGTGTAGCTGAGATCACAAGGTCTCATTCTAAGTAACTTTAACGACAAATATTGATGGTTGGGACAGAAATCATCATGCACTTTCAAAGACTCTCTAGAGTAAGCACGAGGATCCAAACCAACAACCATCCATAAATCAAATACTCACTACTGTGCTCTAGGTCTGCTGTAATGGCCACATAAAGCACATTCTTTCTACAGTCAGAATCCACAGCTCACCATCTTCTTCTTGAGTTCTTCAGCTTCCTTCTGTTTTGCCCACAGTTCTTTCCTCTTCAGGAAATCCTTCAACCTGTCTTCCTCCAGCTCAAAGTATTTCTTCAGACTCAAACTCTGAATACAGAAAAAAGAGAAAGGCACCGGTTAGCAGTTCAATACACTCATGACTAATAACACAATAACCGATAATATGAGTCCCTCAGGTTCGACTGAAGAGACTGCAGAACTCTTTTCTTCCTCAGTCTGTCAAACTGTTAAATTAGAGTTTGGGTTCTAAGGCCTCAGTGTCCCTGTGTACAGTAAGCACTGAATGTAAAAGGGAGCAATTCAATGTATTGCACTGCTGTCTGATGTAATATACAGTTTTTCTGTAGTATTTGTTTTGGTGACCACCGGACCAGCATGCCTATTACTAGGATTCCTTATATGTGGACAAGCTTAATATTAATGCAGTAAAGGAGCAAAAAGATACCTGGCAGTAAAATTAAACTAGTGTTGGCAAGCTGCACCGCTAGATTTGTTACCTCAGTTTTTCAACCTTGACCACAGTTCTTTCTTGGTCTTTCTTTTGCAAAATAATAATTACAACAGACAACTCATAATCTTCTTTGGAAGGGAGTACATGCGGGGTGGTTGGACAGTTTTACCTCACTCCTTGAGGGAACGCAGAGTGTCTTTGGGATTTCGAGAACACGGACCAGCCCAAGGTCATCGGTCACAGCCAGGAAGTGCTGCTTGGCTGTACGTACAAAAGAAATCCAGTCAATCTTACAACAAGGAACGTATTACCACGGGTTTTAAATTATCCCTAAAACAGGCGGAAAGGCAGGCACATTCTGTATCTTAGCAGTAACAGCGGCAAGAGATTATAGCACATACAGCAGAGTTTTCAGGTGAGCAGCAAAAAGGATATTGATTTGGGTGTGTGACATCACAGTTATAAAGAAAACATAGTAAAACCAGTTAATGGAGCCACACATATGCTTACAACTGTGTTGTGCGCCAAAGAGGCCAAGAACTCACGGGAGCCGGTCCAGGGTTTGATGCAGCTTATCTTGGCATTGGTGATGTGTGCGTGGACCTGCACAGGTTGACTGGTGTTTTCCAGCAGGTTCCACACCTCAATTTTGCCATCCTCTTTCCCAATGAAGAAAACAGCTGGTCGGGACAGGGACCAGCATCCCACAGTGCACACCTGCTCAGAGCTTGGTGACAGGATGATGGGGCCATCCTGGATATCGTAGTTTACATGAAGTCAAATAGAGTCAGTGGATTTAAAATGCAATAAATCTGGTCTGTTATAAGTTAAATATTATGCATTTTGTGTTGTTGTGTACATCATGATAAACTGAAGGATCGATTATGTTAAAGGTTTAGGATAACTTTGGTCTTTTGTGTTCATTCGTTTTCATTCTAATTCAAACAAGTACGTGGGCATGAACTTGTTGCAATGTTTTTTGCTACTGTAGTTGAAGCGACAGGTGTTTTTACCATGAGTCCCTCCTTCCAGATGGCGAAGTTCCAGCTTCCTGTAGTCAAAATAATGTCTTTGAAGAAGGGCGACCGCTGTACCGTATTCACCAACGAGTGATGGATGCTAAAACAGCGGAGGGGCTTGGCACCTGGGAGGGAGGAGAGACAGGAAGAGGAGAGGCACTGTTTGACACTAATATTTGACAGTAATTTGCATCCACAGAGGCTACAGGGCAATGCAACACAAGGGACAATTTACCTTCTGTGTCCTTGTAAATGTACTGACTAATATATAACAGTGATAGCGTTCAGCATGGCTGCCAAACCAAAGAGCTGACTTGCGTGATATTGTTTATTAAAATTATTTTAATAATTTGGATATTATTGTTTTAATTATTTAATCTATTAATGTCAATGGCTTCTTTTGTCTCTGCTTTGGAGAATGGTCAACAGTCAGTTAATGGGCTTCTGTTCCTTTAAACTCACTTTGATAACTGCAAGCCAGAATACTCACTGTGCAGCCATTCAGAATTGTTCTTACCCAGTTTCCAGTCAGTGTAAACAATCTCCCCATCCTGGCAGGAAAAATATACACATTATGGAACATGTTACAAGGAAACATGGAATGAACCTGCTCACATTTTATATTTTGTCTTAGTTTTGTTAACAGTCCTGTTGATAAAATGTGTTACAGATGTGCTGATCAAGTATAACTTGAATAGTACATTTATTTCCCCATGATTTTGAGATGAAAAATTACCCCCGTGGAATACAGTAAAATGTGAACTATTTTTCTCAACTTTAAGGCGATATTTAATTTAGGTACAAAGAGTATTTTTAGTAGAATTAAAGTCTCAGTTTTGTGGGTTCTTTCAATATTTTCCAAGATCCGTCCTTCTTTTATTAATATCTCTGAGCAGAAAACCTCTCGAAGGCTCATAGTGAAAAATGATTTGGTCATTTTGGTCGTCTTGGTCGAGTGCTGTGCTGAAGTAAAATACTGCTTGATGTTGTTGATTTTATTGGTAAGAATATTTTACCTCTGTTCCAATATAGAGCTTAGTATTGACATCTTTCAGAGCTGTGAGTGTTTTAGCTGAGGGCACTCTAAGCTGGCTGTAGTCCGGGATGACCTCTGAGCTGTCATGATTTTCAACAGCTTTCTCTGTCAGGGGAAACAGCAAGGGAGAGTGTAGGGTGTGGGGAAGAAAGTAAGGTAAGGTTAAAAGTTCAACTTGTACTTTTTTTCAGCACGTCAAGAGAGGTGGCACGGTCCTCATTAGGGATAAAAAAAAAAAATTGACAATGCACCGTAGAATACTCTAGAAAACAATTATTTAAAGAGGGAATACAACATTTACACCAAATCATAGAGCATTTGTTTTTTGCAATAGTTAACTGGCTCATGCCTGGCTTTCACGCAGCTATTTTGGGTCTTGTTTGCAAAGAAGAAAATCCCAAACATGCATTTAAACCAAACAACAAGAAGAGAAGAACAAAAGGCAAGATTTGAAAACACTAGTGACTTGTCAATAAGAGAGATTGAACAGTGGCATTGATGCAGCCTGCTCTGTAATCTGACCATGAACAAGACGACAGAAGGACAAAAGAGGGGAAGGTGGGGGGGGGGGGGCTACAGCTGAATGGGAAAGAAACGGAGGTGGAGGTGGGAGGGAGGATTGTGGAAAAAAGGGGGACAGTAAGGTAAGGGGGACAGTAAGCCAGGCAGGACTGGTTGTGATGGAAGAGGCTTTTTCCATCACAAAAGCCCAACTGTCTGTCAGGGCCAGTACAGGACTCACACCCCCGTATCAGCAGGCAGCTCCCAATCAAGTCTCAGCCTCACTGTTAGATTAGCTCTTAATGGTCATATCAGACTATCCCAATCACACATCTTCTAAATCCACTTTCCCCCAGTTAAGATGTGCGTACAGATATGAGACAGATGATACAGCACAGCTACAGATGTAGACACTGTTTCACTTTTACCACACTGCACTGCTGTTCCACTGTTTTTTTAATCCCCACGAGGGGTTGCTCGCAAAAACTTCTACAGCGGCTTCTACTGTAAGTGCCAGTGAGTCCAGCATCAGAAATGGCAAAAGGCACAGAACTAAATGCTGAGAGCTCAGAGGCAGACAGCGTAGGCTCAATCAATATCAGACAAACATCTGACTTTTTAATCACATAAGGATTCATTAAAACCTTAATAACAGACTGTCTTAGGGCTGCTGAAAAAAAGCTGCAGATTTATTGCCTCAGTTAGTAACCATATTAATTCTATAACCGCCAGCTACCAAAGCTATGTTTACAGAGGCAGACCTTCACCCAGACAAAGACAGGCCTCTTCTTGACCAGCCAGGACACACACGATCATCTTCTGGCCCTCAAGGAGCCTGAGCAGCATATTGCAAAGAGCTGACAGTCAGCAAGGCTAATGCTCTGCAACTATGAGGGCCTTGTTTTGGAAGTATCACTTAATAAATTGCTGAAACTGGAGGAGAGAAGAGGGAGACAGACAGAGAACCAGAGTACCTGAGAGAAGAAGCCCCACTGATCACTGTGCTCAACCATCCAAAGCAGTATTAAAGAATCCGAGATCCAACCAAAACAGACTTGCAGTCATGCACACACTTTTGAGAACTATCAGACATGGGATAGTAATGTTCATTATTTGATCTCCTCACTTTTTTTCAACACTGTTTTTAAAGATTCAGACTGAATGAATTGTTCACCTTGACAAAATTAGCCTTCCTCTCACCTGCGATGTTTTCAGGCGTAAAAAAACAACTAGGACTACTCATGCAAAACCAGGTAAAAATTGTTTTACACTCGCAAACTGAGTTTTGGTTTGTCACATTCTTTATCCAGGTTGCTGTGTGCGAAACTCTGACAGTGACCAAACGGCTGTCTCTTTCGGACAATCTGTTGTTTGAGTGAGTGTGTGAGTGAGTTATAACCCACTTTCATGAGGTGCTTTGTGTCCAACAATAAAACCAGGCAATTTATATTGTACAAATGATTGTAATTGACTGATGCTCATTTGTGTGACTGACTGTAGGAAAATGGAGAGACAGTACCACAGACAGAAACAAATAAACCCAGGCAGCCTAAAATCCCTCACCTGTGGTCCCACCTGTATTATTACCATTACAGGTGAAGTGTTCTAGGCTGAACTTCAAAGGAGCATATTCTCCACTGGTTTCAAGCTTTGGCAGGGAGACCTGACACATGACAGTGAAGAAGACAACTTTTGACATTTGAAGAACTGAAAGAGACTAAACATTATTTAAAACAAAATCACAGATCATGCTCAAGCAACTGCACACTGAAAAGCATTAAATGAGCCCCATTTGAATACATAGAAATACATACATATGTAAACACATGCACAGAGCTTTTAAATCTAAGTTGGAAATAACGTTACATTCACATGGTGGTTTAACTTGTTAGCACTGTGGGAAATCAGCCAAACTCAAAGCCTTAGTTCTTCCTCATTTTGAGTGTTCATTTTCAAAATTTCATTTTATTGCTTAATTGGTTATATCAGAAAAAAATGTCTGATTGGCTTTCTTGAAAATGTCAAGAAGGGAAGGGGAAAATCCAAATGCTACAATTTTTTTCCTTCTAAAAATACTTTAAGCTTTAGCTTAATCGTGACTCTATATTAAATGCAGGTGTATTCATGTAGCCACATAAATCCATAAAATTAATCATGACAGTGGAAGATAACATTTGTTAACATTTATGAAATGTTTTCATAAAGCTCTATCTGCAGGTAGAATCAGCCACATTTCCTGTCAGTATTGGTGGACTTAATGTTTTTCTGCTGAACACAATGGCTATTCAGTTTGCTGTACACTATCACAATGTGTATACAGCTTAATTTTTAGACTTGGAAACTGCAGTAAAAAAAATCGCAATATTAATTTAATTTCTGTCACAAACATTATGGTTCTACACAAATCATGTTTTTTGCGCACCCCCATTGCATCCTCTAACCCTACAGTACCGTGAACAAAGGTTTCCATGTCTGGTCCAGGTGTTTGAACGTGTCGGGGACAGAGTAGGGTGTCAATTGAGTCTTCTGATGAACATTCTGCTTCCTGTCTGACACTGACTGGCTCAACCGTTTTGACGTTCGCACATCCCAGAACATTATAGTACTGGAGAGGGAGAGATAGACACAGACAATCAGTGGAATGAAAAATGAACATCAACCCGAAAATGAACAAAAAACTTACTGACTGATACAGACTCTGTTGGAAGCCTGCGTCAAACTCCAATTAAAGATACAAAAAGCAGCATCTTCTCCAAATATTGTGACTGCCAATTACTGCAGAGAGTGAGTAGTACTTTGGCACCCCTCTGCAATCCCTTCACCAACTATCTATGGACATTACCCAGACTTTCAAACATAAATATAAAAATAGAGTGGGTCGTCCACTAATTGGACGACTCAGTGAGTGTGAATCATTAGTTTCTTTGTTCTGATGAGCAGTTGGCACCTGCAATCAGTGTATGAATCGGGTGAATGACATGTAAAGCTCTTTGAGTGGTCGGAAGACTAGGAAGGCGCTCTACAAATATAGTTTATTTACCATATAAAAGGCAGTCTGCTAGAGTCTGATACTTCATAACATAATTGAGTAACAGCTTTTGCAGACTTTAGTCACAAGTATAATCCACTCCCAAAACAAATAAAAACAAATTGCTCTCATTAACAATGACAACATCTAGTATAACAGATAAAAAGTTACAGAACTCACCACAATTACTATTTCACACAGCAAACACACACCGGACACATTTTAATTTCTCACAGGCGTCCTGTCGGTGTCCTATATCAACAACTCTGTCATGTCTTGCTATATACTTTCACATATATCAGACCTTCAGAATATGTGACAAGAATTCACAAACATGTTTGTATGTGAGCGATACTAACAGTATGATTCCTAGTAAACCAGAGAGAAACACTGAGTCTGGTGGGGCCTGTAATCTGGCTACAACAGACAATACTGTCATTTACTGCACAGCTCTTAAATATCTAACTGACACAGTACAGTGTGTTCAGCAGGGGGAGGACAAGTTAGCTTGCCCTGTGGGTCAAAGCCATTCTAGTGTAGTTTTTGCTGCTTTAAGTCCATGTAGAACCTCATTGGCAGATGTTGATTGTTGAGTGTCAGAGCAACTGACATTGGCCCTCACACAGTAGTGGAAAGTTACTAAGTACATTTACTTAAGTACTGTATTTAGGTACAATTTTGAGGTACTTATTTTCATTTTCTGCTACTTTATACTTCAATTACACTACAATTCAGAGAAAAATACAGTACATTTTTCTAACTTTATTTACTAGTTACTTTGCAGATCCAGATTGATAATACAAACGTTTAATCAACAACTTTGTACTTGTACAATATGTGGATGCAACAACTTTTGTACTTTTTACTTTTGAATGCATGACTACTTGTAACAGAGTGTTTCTACACTGTGGCCTTGCAATTTTTAAAAGATTAAGTATTTCTGAATACTTCTTCCACTACTTTCCTCCCGTGGAACAAAGGGTCAATTATAGTTCTGCATGGTAGATAATAAAAGGTGCCTATGTCAGTTAAAAATAATCTTATTTTTTCAGGACATAAGCCACCAGCCAGTATGACACGCATACACAAACACTAACAACAGTGGCAAAATAGCTTACCGGATTCTAAAGTGCTGACACGCCGCACAAGTACAACTGACGTGTAAATACAAGCAGTCACTGATCATACTGAATTCCACAGACAGACAAAAGTGAACAGTGAGGGGGAATAGCAATACAAGGAAGAAAGAGACAGATGTTCTGTACCCGACAGTAGCTGCCAACCATAATTGAATCAGTGGAGAGGCAGTTAAAATATAAACAAACAGGCATACGTGTTTATATGTAGTACATGCTCACTGCATTTAATTAATTTAACATTTAAATTCAACATTTCTCTGTAAAAGACCTACCAGTCAGAGGAGCAGGTGACAACCTGAACAGAAATGTTATACTTGTTCTCTATTGGTAAGCCCGTCCTGGTCACCTAATCAGAGAGCGAGAGTCAACAAATCAGAAAATGTCTGTCAGGCTTTGTATTGTAAAGAGCTGACAGTAGTGAACAAGGTTCCTGAAGATATATGGGAGGTTAATGTCCCCCCAGAGGCGCTTTGATGATTGCCTTATTTTACTTATCCAGATGAGTGCCAGTTTTCAACAGTGATTTATCACAGTTGGCTATATAGACACGAAGGATAGGCACCAATGGGAAACCAGGATTATAATTTATTCATTGTTTCATGAAGAAGATTTAAAAAAAAACACTAAACAAAAAGCTTAGGCTCTGTGGACTGTAATAATGTACTGAATCTGTGTGAGGCCATATTTCATTCTTACTGTAAGAATATGTTTTATAGCTGCTAACATTTGCTTTCACAGTTATTATTGCACTTCTTTGCACTGGGTTACAGACCAAACACCTTATGCTGGGCCACTATTAGTAGATGAAAGCAAGGCAGACTACCTGTTTTCTATAGTTGTTAGGAGCAGGAAAGTCAGTACAAGTACAATACAAACATCTTGAGGTTATGATAAATAGGCAATCTTTTGTGGCAGTGGCGCTGTGGAGTTAATGTTCTGCTGTTAGTTACGACCAACTGTGTTTTTTCATTACTTTGTTCTCTCCAACAGCATTGACCTTCTATACCTCCCTGTTGAATCTTGAAATTCCTATCATCATTCCCTCAATATGTTGCATTCTAACCTTCACTATTACCTTACCTCCTGTTAGTCTTGTTTACATTCATGTAGCTTTTAACATTAGTCAGATAAAAACTCTATAATATTGTCAATATTCCAACACTAGATATTGAAATCATTATAGCAATAAGATACCTGAGCCATTAAGTGTTTAATGTTTTATTATCAATTTAAGACTTAGGTGTGAAAGATTAAAATTGACTCTAGTTGCCTCCGGTATGTTGGAAACTATGCAACAGTGTTTACATTAGATATGATAAAAAAAACTTGAGAAGAAGAAAACATTAAAGAATGTTTTGCTGAAACCACTGCTGTGTAGTCACATAAAACACCTTGTATTAATCAAGATAGGCCAAATAAAATACTGATTAACCTTGTGGAATGTTCCAGCACCTACTCAATGCACTCTTGATGGAAAATGTCAAGAAAAAACTCTCTACATGATCATTGTTCTGCCTATCTGATTTGCAGTTGTTACTCCTTCCAACCCCTCTGCCCTTCAACTCCGTGTACCTCAAATGTTGGTGGCAGCCACTGGACATCAGTAATTGGTGCTTTGTGGCTGCTCCCTAAGGCAGACACGGCACAGCAGCGCACGACAGGAGTCTGATTCTCTTTATTGTCATCGAGGTCCTGGTGGGAGGTCAGACACACAAGGCACAGCGTGTACAGTAAGCTCTGACAATTCAATCTTTATACAGTGGTGAACAGCCATCCTAAAATGGTCCAGTCGGATATTCAAATATGGTATGCTTAAACAATTATATATAGCCTATTGCAACACAAAACTCCAAAGACTGTGCCTACAGTATCACTGTATCATGATTGTGCTGCTATCATGTGGAATGAAAATCCAAATAGCACACCGTTATTAATAGCAATATGGATTATGGCACACGTATTGCAATATTAGATATTGAACCTGGCAACAAAACGTCTGCAGACAGTGCTGACTGTGACGCAAGTGTTCATGTAAAACATCTGTAACCGTCATCATTAACGCCAGCAGATGGCACTGTCTCAATTTGGGTGCTCCCTGCGAGCGCAGAGGATATTGGGAACCGGCTGAAAGCGGTAGCCATTTTGTTTTGGACCACGCACTTTTTCTGGGTATTATGGGCTGTTTCTCAAGGTAAATATCTTGTAAAATGTCACTATTGGCAGGAATTATAAAGTGATAAGCATATAAAATTAACAGATACCTACAGATCATGAAATGTGGCACACTAATGTGTCTGAACTTGTTGGAAGTTGACATATTCAAGTCTGGTCTTGAGAAGAACCTGCTGTAACGTTCATTGGTGTAACATTAATGTTGATGTTAGTGTTCCACCACCACTTTGTTTGTTCTCCGGGACAGATGCACAAGTTAGTATTCAAACTTTACGTATTCATTGTAACATTACCAGAGTTGTAAATGTGCTACAGGGTATTTTGGAGAGTCCTCAGCTGGTAACGTTACTGATTGAACCGCATATAAGGCAGAGAACCAAATTTACCTGCTCAGAATAAAGACCCCAAAAGGATATTTCTGCATTCTGTGCCAGTTTAATTTCGCCAGGCTACACATAATTTTAACTTTATCTGCTTTTTATCAAAGTTAGATCACTGGTTTAAAACATCTACTTTAAAACATCTGCTGCATGCTCACTCTGAGTGCGCATACATCTGCTTGTTTGATTGTGCTGAGCAGTTGGATTTAAATGGTGTGAACAGAACATAAATCAATCCAGGAGGATTTTAATTCTTCGTTTAAGCAACAGGTGCTGGTGTAGCGCAGCTTTCACAGCACTCAACATGGAAATAAAGCCTTTTAGCAGATACAACTGCCATTGTTTACCCTGCAAACAAAAGGGAGGGCAGAGATCTGATTTGCTTGTGTTTTTATCTTCTACGGGGACAAACTGCGGTGGAAGATGGAAGGCTTGTGTAACAGCTGGAGTATGTGAGCTGATGCTGTTGACTCTGGGGAATGAAGCGCAAACAAGGACAAAGAGAATAAGGTGTGTGTGGACAGTGGGAGACGGGAAAGCAAAAGAGAAGGACGTAGTGAGGACAGGGATGGAGGCAGCTGTTCCACTGTAGAGGCAATAACACACAAAGCAAATAGAGACTGGATGATGGGGACACATGTGTCTATTTAATTACAGCAACAGAGTGGAAGATGTCATGTCATTGGAGGTCAGGCTTTAAGGGACAGAACTGGTTTAATATTTGGTGTCTGGATGTCTCAACAGGCTACTGTGGATTGTATGTACTTGCTATGTTTTGGGTGTAAATCTGAGCCCTGGTTTATGTCACGTATCATTACCCCGCTCTTTCCCCACCTTTCCTTTATTACTCTACATAATACCATGGAAACAGGGCACATATACAATGAAAATATTAGTTTACTATGATTTTGAGCCAAAAGAGAAAAACTCTTTGAAGTTTCAGTCTTCAGTCAAGAATTTATTGGTTTTTTTAAATCAATTAGACAACCTCCGTCTGACTGGGTTGTTTGCATGAGGTTGTCTGCTTTCGTTTAGCAGTGGGGTCATGTAATGATATAAACTTGTTTTGAGATTTACTTCTGGCATTAGTACGTTTGTGGAACTAGTTTTCACAGCTGTGGCTGGCTTGAAAAGGACCATTAGGCCACTGCATTCCCATCTAATGAAAGGATGAAGAGAGAACTCAGTAGTCAACGTATCATCATCTCACTCTGTCATACAGCACCACTGAAGAGTACTGCCTGTCTTTTACAGCAAATACGCTGCATGCTTTGATAAACTGAGGACCCATACTTGAATAAACAAAGCTGACATTGTCATTAGCCAAAGAATTACGGTAACTGATACCACATGTAATACACCAACACAGATACAGAACACCACGTATTATTGTATCAATAATGTGCACATTAGTGGCAGGATATGGGTACTTACGAATGTGTCAGTGTTGACAGAAACCTTTTTTCCGCTAGGCTGTGTTCCCTGTAAGTGCGTGACATGAGCAGAAATGTCCCACAACACAACCTAAGACAACACAAAATCAGTTACTGGAGATAAACATCTGATCTGGGTGACAAGTATACCAGCTCATGTAAAAAACACACATAAATATGAGATCAAATATCGTTCAAAAACAGACTTGGTACAGAAACAGTAAATGAGAACTCTACAGGATATGACTAACATGACCTGATAAATCATATTTATCTCGTAATTTGTCCTTACAATAAGAAGAGGGGCATGGGAAAGTGGTAAGGTGGTACAAAAACTACTAAGAGGCAGAAAAGGCAGCAGATGCTGCAAAGCAGAGATTCAGAGTCAGCACCTGGTGATTTATGCAGCCGCCAACGATAATATTTGGATCAGAGGGGCAGAACTCAAAGGAAAAAATGTCATCTGGGCACTCCAGCAGCAACTGCAAACAACAAAGAAAACCCACATACACAGGGCAGAAATATTATATTTCAAAGTACACATTTCCACGTATTGGGTGCTTGCCACCCCAAGTATTTATTTATTCTAGTTTCTCCATACAAAGTTCAGCTTTTAACCCACAAAACCAAATGCATACAGTAGATTCCATTTCATCAGGCATAAGTGGGGGAAAAAAGACCCAGGAGGGGTAGGATGGTTTTACAGAGAAGTCATTTTTCAGCATCATACTGGAGTTTAAATTAGCAGCAAGACTGAAATATAGCACTTTACTCCCCACGCTAAATAAATATATTTATTTCCATTATATAATGTCTCTGGTTTCCCTTTTGCCACTTTGATCACTGCTCCAGTAGACAGTGAAACCAAAGCATGACATGTGCACCAATGAAGGCATACGTCATCCAGAACTCATATTACTGTTGAGTGATTTAGCAGCTCAGTTTTATTGATTGAGAGCCTGGGTCAAATCAATAGAGTATCAAGTTTTGCTAAAGCAAATGATGGCCTTGAATGTAAGCACAAAGCAAATCTTTCCAGCCATTTCTTATCAGAGTGTCTCAAACAGATATGAGGTCAGTCTTTTCAATTTCTTTTCCAACTTGTACATTCTCCACATTCGCTCAGAGCTCCCTCTCATATACTTTCCATACCTGGGGATTAGAGGGGTCGGAGAAGCTATAGAAGACAATGAAAGAAGGTCCGACTACAAACATTGTGGACTCGTTCAACCGATCCTCCTTTTTCTTTGTCAAAGCCACAGCTATCACACCTACCACATCAAAAACACATCATACAATGTATCCACTAAACACAGCAGCAAAATATAGATGTTAAATATGTTTACAGAGTATTTTTAACTTTACTGATTGAGAAATCGGTGGCTCAACTCTGATCACTTCTTAGAATAACGTATATTCCCACTGATCACATGTTTTTGCACTGATGATATTCTGGGTCTGGCCAACTATGGGTGATAACAGCTGGGCAACATTACAAAGCAGCACTGAAGAACAATGTCATTTAGTTTTGCTATATTTATTGCCAGCATTGTCCATCAAAACTATCCATGTTGACGCTTTCCAACCAAATGCTATTATTTACATTTAAAATCATAATCTGCTGAACATTGAACATCCCCGATTCACACAAGGTATCAATATTGTGTTCATTTGCTCTGACATTTTTATTTTTATTTTGTTTTAAACTAAGAACTGACAGAAAATTATGGATGTGGATGATGACCTCCAAGTATTGAGGGATTCATGTTCTAGAGTCTTTTGGTCAATAATAATAATAATAATCTACAATACAATACAATAATATATTTCCACTGTTTAAATTTGATAGACATATCTGTTCCCTGACTTTAACTCTGCACTTTACCGTAGATGGTGGGGTGCCAATTAATGCTGCTGATTTTCTTGTCCGTAGTGTACTTCTGGTCTGTGAAGGCCTGATAAAGCATAAAACCTTCGGAAACCTTCCCAGACAAGACTTCAGCTCCTGTCCCCAGAGCCTTCCAGTCATCAAGGAACACATTCATGATCTCTTCCTGCTGAAGGGCATGCAAAAACCTGCAAAAAAATAGGTTTTTAGGTAAAACGTCTAGCGGAAACACTTTTATAAAAGTGTGCATAATATTTTATATTCTTCCATCAAATCTCTCAAAGTATACTTATGATTATAGTACAGTACAGTATAAAGTTTTCTAAAACTCCAGATGTTCTCTTATCTCTTATCTGGACACAAAGGAAGTTTGGGGGTGTGAGCAAGTGAAAGATTACAATGTATTACTGAAACCTTTGTTTAAAACCCAGAGTCTGGGCTGTGAAGGCAACTATAACAACACAAAATATAGTACACAGATTGTGAAGGTGTCCTAGAAGTATTCCTTTTAAATATTCTGATGCTCCTACAGTGGTAATAATGGATGGGTTACATCCATTACTGTATCAGCCTCCCTGTAATGTATGAGTTTGGCTTTACTATCAGTCTTCCAATCCAGTTTAGGAAGCAGAACATAAATTAATAGAGTATATTACCTGGGGGACACTGAGTTGCAAAAATTCTTCAGGCTCTCAAACTGGAGGATGTTCTCTTTTTCTTCATCACTTAACTCTCTTGGAGTGTACTGGGTAAATATATTCCTCTGAAACTTCCTGTAAAGTGAGCAGAAATTATTTGTGGTGGTGGAGAAAATATAAAACAATAAATAGAGAACAAAGGTATATGGTGAATGCTATTTCCCCCCACACCCCCACTGTAGAACAATTCCATTTTATGTGTAGTGATTTGCTGGCATACCACTGTGTCTGAGCACTGCTGCTCTGCAGTCTGGGAACAGCCTGTATCCCGCAGTCCCTCTGCATCTGTTTGATGCTGAATCTGCTGTCTTGATAGGAAACACACTCTAGGTATCCATCCTTAGCATCTGCAGTGTTGCGGTCAGAAAAACAGACTGGTACCCCAAACTTACTCCGCACTCTGGAGAACTTGTACCAAAGCTGATAACAAAAAGGAGACAGAATAGAGAGGTGCAATGGAAGGACATGGGTGACTGAGAGAAATTCAGTTTTATTATGCACAGTGAATGCGTTTTTTATATACTACAGTACCTTTTCTCTGGTCTCTTGGATAGACTCTTCATCTATTTCCTGCTCACTGCCAAGAGATATCCATTGCCTTGGTTCTGGGGTTTTATTGACTTCAGTCTCAAACACTTCTGGTGTCTCAGGCTCTGTTAGCTGCAGAACACCGAGAGAATGACAAGAACATACAGTATAAAGAACAGGAAACACACTGAAGTGGAAGATGAGTTAGTAAGATTTTTTTCGATAAACCTGAAATCTTCCCACGTAGTCACACTTGTCACAAAATGTTTGAGCCAGAGCAAGATAGTGAAGTAGTTTTAGAAGTCTTATTGGATATATCCCCGCTAGCAAAATCCAAATGGGCCTTTCAAATGTATGACCTCTGATACTAGCCATTACTGATAGCGATACGCGATAACTGTACATACCTCCAATATGAAAGTAAATAATAGAAGACCTTCCTGCCTACAGAATTGTTTACCAGAATAAAATTGAAATAAAATATTGGCCCCACACTGGTGCTAATATGTTGACACTAAAAGTATGTAGGTAGGTATGTATCCGCATAACTAGGAAAATATCATATTGACATAGAACAGAAACCTACTGCACCACTTCTCAAACACCAAGTAGTGGGTAGGGAATTAGGAAGAAGCAATTTAGGAAACAGTGAACCTTGTTATCATAACCAAATCTACTGTCTGCTTACGTTGAGGATTCTGTCCTTAGCTTCTGGTGTCAGAACCAGGTAGAAGCTCTGATCATAGGTGAAGTCCCTGTCAAAAACCAGCAAGATCTCATCCTCTGGGTAGTCCTGTCAGATAAAAGAATTTGGAATTCACGACATTCATCTATTTTCATGACCGTTTCTTTAGAAATAATTAATGGGGTGTATTTGATTTGATTTGAATTGATTCTGGCAACCACAAGGAAACTTATTACAGCAGTAATTTGGTCGAGATATTGGACAATGCAGTGAGATGTGGATTTCAGACATGGCGTATGATGTGGTGGGGTTTAGAAACACAGTGTCATCACAGTGTCCTGGGGGTATTGTCTGAGTGATCTCTTTGACAATGGATCAGCCTCACCAGCACAATCTGCTTCACAGGGCTGAAATCGGACACTGCGGCTCTTGTCTTAATGTCCTCTATGATGTCGCCTTTTTTCAGCAGCTTGTAAGGGCTTTCCCCAGTGACGTCCTCATCGGCGCGGCAACCAAAGAGCTCCTGCGTGGCTGACGTCAGGACCATGGGGAAGATATCATCAGGATGACCTTGGGGACAGAGTTCACAATCAATAGAGACAAGAAAGATGGTAGACATCTTTTTTTGGATTTTAATGGTTTTTGGGCAAAGCGCTCAATAATAGCATAATTTGTTTGTCAGTTGGGTGACTTTTCAAGATGTAACGGTACTCCCATTTCAAAACACAGTTTTTATCACTAGGGCTAGAGATGTTTTGAAAGTATTTTCTTTTATAAATACAAAATCAACAAATGAAAGTAAGTCAACCATGAGAATAATTACACATGTTGATCTAACAAAAAATAGATTGTAACAGATAATCTAACAGCAAGCCCTATGTCAATGTAAAGAAACAAACTGGTGAATTTACCCAGAAACACAGTGTGTATTCATATCCTCTTCCTCCTCTCCTGCCAACCATATTAAGTGAGAGTATAATGCCTCATAAAGTCAATCTTTAGGATCATTCTAAAATCACAAGTCGAGGTGTCAGACGCCAAAAGATTTGATTTTAATGTTGTTGACAATGATAATAATAAGCTGTGTTAGGTGTTTAAATGTCATGCCCTTGTGTTCTGCCTATCCTGCAGACTGTACAAAACAAATTGCTGTCATCAATTGTGCATCGAAATGAAATGTACAAATATCCCGTGAAAATAATCCTTTACAGCTGGAGGTGGCAAAATAGAGCTGTTAAAAGAAAGATATAAGTGCTTTATGTCTGATTATGTCCTGCATATGAAATATGTTTTTTTCCTATTTTTGACCGTTTTTGGTTGAATGGAAAAAAACTGAGAGGTTTAAAAACATAAACAACATACAGTTACAGCTTGTTTGCAGATCAGGTACTAAACAAGAACCGTTATATATTCTACAGGGATCACAAAGCGAGACAGCACTGACAGACGTAAGGGACTGCACCACAGAAAGCAGAAAAGTAATAGAAACAAAGTAGAAATAGATGAAACAGTGCTGAAAACAGAGACACCAGCATGATGAGTTGAATGTAGAGATGCCACAACTAAGAGCCTAAACGTCACTTGTCATGTGATATTCACACAACGGACGGCCTTTAAAGTCACTATTGCCTACGGACATTGACACAGATTCTTGCCCCTACTTTTCTGATCAAAAGCACATCACCTCTAAACCTTCACCTGCCCCTCCCTGCAGGGTGGACCACCCTACAAAATCACAGGATGAAATGCAATCCTTGTGAATGTCCTACATGCAATGCCCAAACGCTTGCTGTTGTATTTTCTACTCTACCGGCATGTGAAAGGCAGATCAATTATGCATGAATTCGAGACATAAACTGCTCAGTTACAATCATCTATCCAGGATTGTTACTATATAAAACCGCAGTACTGCACCATCACCACAGCAGAGTTTTTCTTAATAAACAAGCTATGTAGACTCCTCCATATCTAAGGCCAGGCTCAGTCCAGGGCACACTACAGTAAACAGGGCTCTGCATAATGATAGTTTTCATCCTGCTTGCGGTCTCTCTCTTCAAAGTCTATCCACAAGGTTGCTGAGGGGACCCTGGGAATGCTAAAGTACAGCTTAAGTAACCACTTCCCAGCTGGGTGTGTCAACCTTTCCCACTCACACCACTTAGGCCTCACGCCAAATCATTGTAGTGGAAACTCACACCCCTCATTTCACAGAGTTATGTGTCAACTATGGCATTTGTATTCATGGGAATATTTGCTTGAGAGACAAAGAGAGTATGATGTGCAATGTTCCATAACACTAAAGAATGCAATTAAACTGCACTCGGAGGCTGCGCTGAAGAGATATTTTAAGTATGTCAGGCCTCTTTCCTCTTGCATAAACCACTCAAAGCTAGCATTTTTCCCACTGCATACTGTAAGATATTTATATTATACCAGAATACATTGTATTTTATTATAATTTATAATTATGGCTGTTTGTTTTCATTTCTGTTGATATTAGAGAAGAATATAAGCCTGAACAATAGGTGTTATCAGCTGATAAGATTACCTATCACTTATATCATCATTGTCCTTGAGAAACCTGTTCAGGAGTTGCATTAATTTTCGTGAAAGTAGCCCACCATATAGTCACACGATGGGGACAAAAAATTGGTCCCCACAAGGTTAACCATTACATTTTAGGGTTAAGACTTAGATTTAGGTAAAGTTTAGGGTCAGGGTTAGGTCAATTTATTCAGCTGGGTGTATAAGTTAAATATGGGTGAAATTAAGGAATAAATGTACAAAACAGAGCCAATCTGAATATGAGGACCCTTAGCACTATTACTTTATACTCCATCAAGAGCCAATGACCTAATGTCTATTTTAAGATACACTGTTTGTGACCAAAAGCATGGTATGTTGACAGTAAACCAGACCATGACAGCGGTGACCTACTGCTGAGTAGAGAGCATGTCCAAAAGGCTATGTAACAGTACACCAAAGATCACATCAGAAGAATGCATATCGTTTCTCCAACTCCTCAACGACATCTCTGATTATTAGTTTGAAGAAGCCATGCTTGTTACAGCTCTACTTCAAAATAAGACAGTTCTTGTTATTTAGGCGTCCTACATTATCCAAGTCCAATTTGTATCAATTTATATAGCTTTCATTAAAATGACCCCACCCTATCAAATAAATGAAGTTAATCAAATTCATATAGAATCTGTAATCAAGTTAAAATTAGAAATTTATAAAATTAATTTAAGGCTTAAAGTTCTTTAGTGTGCTGTATTCAAAGGCCATGTAAGATTTCCGACCTGCAGACTACCAAATACGAACCAGTTGTTTACTTTTAGATAGCTGCATCTATCCCGAGTATAGCCAAATCTAAGCTCCGTTTACTCACCACATTTGCTAAAATTGTTTATCTATTTTGTCAAGTTGACATGAATGCGAATGCGCTAAGCTCAATGTAAATACTCTTAATTGTCTTTTCCACATCATAGCTTAGGATTGGTAAATAAGCAAGTAAAAAAAGTTAATCATTTTCTCTTACCAGGCTTTTCCACCAGTACAGGTGACTGAATCTTTTTACCTAAAAGGGAAGTAACAGGCACCATTTTATTTACTGCGTGTCTCCATTTGATCTTCCTTAGACAAACATGCATGCATTTACACACATTAGCACTATACTAGTATTCAGACACTCAGCGTTACCTTTCCCCTTGCTGCCTGCACTGCTTGTTGCACGTTTTGCTCCCTTAGGTGGCATCCTTGCTCTTCGGATAGCTTCACTAATAAGAAAGAGAAAGTTTATGTACAAATTTTCTGAAAACAACATGTGGTGTTACATTTCTCCTAGCAAAACACCAAACTGCAAATGTTTATCCATACACATGTTCATTTACAGTGGCAAATAATTATCAATGCCAGTGGTGGCATCTTGTGGAGGTTAAGAGAATTGTCCTGTCATTGTTGCAATGCCTTGTAAGAAGGCCCCTAGAATATGAGCAGCCCACTTAAATTTACTTTATCTGTAAAACCTAATTAAGCCAAGTCCTCAGGCTGACTTACATTTTTATGGTGTACTTTAGTTTATACTTGCTGCAGTTATAACTATTAATATAGAGTGGGGAAGGAACTAGTCAGGAATTTAAGTATTTTTTTGTTCTTCTGTATATAATATTTTATTCCATTTTACATTATTTTCTATTTTGTTCTATTGTTTTTAAAGCCTATATAAAGATGTGTCTTTTTTATATTGCCTAGTGTTTCTTTTATATATCTTATATATATTTTTTTAATGTCTTTTAAATGTCTTAGGTAAAGCACCTTGAGTTACCTTGTTGTTGAAAGGTGAAATACAAATAAACTTTACTTGCCTAAAGTATCAAAAGCAAAAGTACTAATCATGCACAATGGCCCCACTCGAATATTATGTTAAAGTGACATTATTATTATTATTGATGCATTAACATGTGGGCAGCAAGTTTATGTACATTTATGGTACTTTTGCTTGTTTACTACTTTTTTATACTATTGTATATATTCATCTATGAACGCATCATGTTTATAACATATTTTGGGTGACATTTTTAATTTTTAAATAGAAACTATAGCTGTAAAAAAAATTACATTTGTACATTTAGTAACGTTACTTAATTTGTCCTTAACCTAAGTTAGCGTTAATCAGTAAAGAAAAGTAAAGTTATTATGTTAAATGGATGCAGCGTACATTATTGGTCATAACGTTAACTGATTATGTGGCATATTATCATAATGTAAAGGTTAAAATACAATATAATACAGTATATCTAACGTTACCATTTAATTCAGCTGTCTGTTCGTTATTAGCAAGGTTAAAAGTAAGATACTGTTTAGCTAACCTCATAATACGAAGACAGTAAGAGTAACGAAAGCTTATGTTAATTTAGTAGAATTTACTTGCTAGCTAACGTTAACTACAGGAGGTAACGTGTGGATAAAGTTTGTTTATTACAAGTCACTTTCGTAGAAAGTGCTGCTATTTGCAGGTAACGATAACGTACATTCCACTAGAGATGCGGCTACTAAATGTTACAGCTATAGTTTATAGACGAATAAATAGTTTACCGGCAGTTAAACCGTAGTAACGTTAGTTAGCTTGGAATCCTCTCCACGCTCTTCAGAGGGACTGTTTGGTTGCCAGGGGTTACAGGAGTAGGAAAAAAACATTGACTGACAGATCCAAGAGCCAATCAGGTGGAATCAGCAGTGAAATGACGTAACCTCATTGTAAAACGTTACCTGAGGCATTCACGCACAGCTTGAGGACTTTGCTCACAAGGCGGCAACACACACTCGGGAAGTTAAATCGAGTTTAATTACTGCAGTCATGACTCTCACAGGGAAAAAACAAAAAAAACATTTGTGTAAGTTATGAATGTTAATTAGACCACGAAATATGGACACAACGCGCGTGCCGCAGATGACAGGTGGATGCAACTAGAAGTTGATTAACCTGGTGCGGGACACTGGTAAGTAGTCCACTGGCTAATTTTATGTTTGATTTCATTCCTGTTCACTGTTGGCTGGGATCGACAGGATATCATTTTTACACTCTTACAAGACAAATGATGAATATTTGATTGTTTTCTGCAATGGTGGAAGCTGAACCGGTTTCAGAGTGTGATCTGCTGTGAATTATTCAACAGCGCTCAGGTACACCTGGCTTCATTTCCTTCCTTGCCTATTTGAGCTTCATATTGATAAAAAAGCCAAGTGGTTTTACACTCATTGTCATGTACACCTCTACAGTCTAATGCAATCCAGTACAGCAGTCCTGCAATAAATCTTACCTTTGAAGCTTAAAAAGAAAAGGATGTATTGTATTTGGTTGCATTACATTTTACAGCTGTACATTAAAAGCCCTCCATTCACAATCTAGTTGGTTGGGAAGTTGACTAATATTTTGCTTTATTAGTGCCACCAAGGCTACACTTTGTTTATGAAGTCCAAACATGTAAATCATTATATAAATGTGATCAATACTTTTGCATTTTTCCCCACTCACATTTCATTGATCTCAGTAATGTTGTAATGCCAATTTATATTGCATGTAAGTCGCCAATGTTTAATCGATTGTAGATATGGAGGAGTCTATTTCTACAATCTTGAATGATGTATATGAGACAGATGGCCCCCCTCCCTGGGCCGAACATCAGTGTCTGGAGAATCTGGACAATGTGGAGTGTCTCAGACGGAAGATCAAATACTACTTCATGAACCCCTGTGAGAAGTACCACGCTCGAGGCCGAAAACCGTGGAAACTCATCCTGCAGATCATCAAAATTGCCATTATTACTATCCAGGTAGTAATCTCAGACATAACCTGGACAGATGTTAATTGTTTTGTTTCACCATTCTGTTAACAAATGCCCCCCCCATCCCATCCCATCCCATCTCAGTTAGTCTCCTTTGGGCTGAGCAACCAGATGGTTGTCACATTCAAGGAGGAAAATCTGATGACGTTCAAGCACCTCTTCTTGAAAGATTATGTTGATGGAGGCATGAATACGTATGCAGTTTACAGACAGGCTGATGTTTATGATCACATCGATTACATCATTGAACAGGTAACTGAATGCTTGCATTTTCTTTTTTATGTCCTCTTTGCGAGAAACACAGAGAAGGAATTTTATGGTGTGTCAGTTTAATATTGATCATGGGACACCTTTTGTTTTCCTTTTCCTTTTGTGTTACTATAAATCATTGTTGGGATTTTATTCTGCATGGTTATATGGCCAAAAAGCTTAACAAGCTCCCATAACCAGATGTAGCTTGTCAGGGGATTGGACTTTGCTCATGTTGTTCTGTAATTTTTTGTTTTGTATGTCTTAACTGCATAAATCTTTTGTAAAATGACAGTTCAGCTAAACTACCTATACTGCTGCGGCTACTCTTTTCAGAGAGTTACCTTTCCACCCAAACACTGCCAAGTTGTCAACAAATATGACTTTTTCTATACCTGAGATTTCAACTATCCATTTCTAGTATGGACTTCTGCACAACATCACAGTAGGCAATCACGAATATGAGACAAATGGCACTATCTACACCCCCCTATCACTGTGTCAGGAGTCCTACAGAAACGGTACTATCTTCCCTGGAAATGAGACCTTTGCAATAGATGCGCAAGTAGAAACCGGTATGTAAGAGTGATTGTTTGAGTTAAAGGAAAAACAGAAAACATAACCAGGTTTAATGAGTTTATTTAGCAAAGTATTTGAACATTGCTTGTTTTACATTGTCTTTTTGTTTTTGTTGTGGCTTGCATAACAGAGTGCCTCAAAGTTTATCCGATGTATCACCCATCATTGCAAGAAGCACTTCCACATTTTGAATTGCATTTCAAAAGGTTTGTACGCAACTTTAGTCTGTTTTTTTATAAGGCGAATTCCTTTTCCTCGCTTGGTTTTTGTAATATGGTGTGAAAAGCCCCTCAGTGTTCCCGCTCTGTCTTTCAGGTTGCTCTCCGTCAAGATTACATTTGCTCTCAAGGCCATAAATTTGCAGACAGTGAGACATCGCGAGCTGCCAGACTGCTATGACTTCACTGTTACTGTACGTCTCGTGACTTGTCTTCATGGCTCACTGGTGGATCAAATTAGACTTTGCCTTTTTAAAAGCAGTGCTATGACACATCTTATCATTTCATTGGTACTTTAATGGTGCCAATGGTTCCATGTGACACTGCACCAGTTCTCACAGCAGTGATTTTAAAAAGGAGAAGCGTCCGTGTCAATCCTGTGTTTATTTAATGAAGCTACTTTGAGAACACAAAGCTGAGCGGTCTAAAAGTCGTGCTGTTTTCACACAAGTGCCAGTTATTAACATAGGTAAATGTTATCTTTAGGGCCTCACAAGTGAATGTTTAGCTGTTGGGTTTGGCTGTAAGGATGTTGTCCTGTTCAAAAATGGTCTTTCCTCCCTTAAACACGACTGTCTGGTTAACAGATCACTTTCAACAACCAAGTTCACAGTGGCAGGATAAAGGTTGACCTAGAAAATGATGTAGACATCAATGAATGCAGAGACTGGAATGTAACTGGAGCATGTAAGTTTATTTATTTATTTTTACTTAGCTGAATTTAGTATGTACAAAGGAATCATCTGTATTGCTTTAATCCCATGTCCAGGATCCTTGGGATTCATTAAGGCTGCTCTTTAAGATTCAGACTTTGCTGCACATAAAATCAGTTTGAAGACGTTCGTCCTTTTCAGATGAGTCCTTTTCATTTCTCTGTTCCATCAGCTCCTAGTAACATATACCTGACCGTGCTGTTTGACTGCCTCATCATTATAACGTGCATCACCTCCTTCACCCTCTGCACACGCTCCGTGATCAATGGGATTCAGCTGCAGTTTGTAAGTAAACTGAACATAAAAAACAGCAAGTATTTTTGTTATCCCAGTTAGTAGTCTGTTTGTTCAGACTTAAGAAAATGTATGATTGTCTGATATCTGTTCGTTATAGTATTTTAATTATAAAGTTGAGGTAAAGTCAATGGCAAAAACCTTTTACACTCCCCCTTAAAATCAATACTGAAGGATGGATGTTGCAACATATGTATGTGTATATATGTATGAGTGTGTGTATGTATGTATGGAATGCCATTTCATTCAATATTAAATGTCCTATGAAATAAATAAATTAGTCAATATGGTTCAATAAATACATAGCTTTTTATTTCATTGCACTTTTATTTCATAATGAAATAAAAAGCTATTTATTTATTCATTGAACCATTTTGACTCAATTATTTATTTCATAGGCATATATATGTATTTATTTAATTAATTTTGAATGAAATGGCATTCCATATTTATGTATGTGTGTATATACAGTGTATGTATGTGTGTGTGTATATATATATATATATATATATGTATGTGTGTTATTTATCCTTTATTTAACCAGGAGAACCTCATTGAGATTAAAAATCTCAGTTTTGAGAGTGACCTGGCCAAGATAGCAGCATAACACAAAGTTTCACGTAAAAAAAAGACACCATAAAACACACAGCATATCCACAATCAACAGTCGTAAAATAAGTAGTATGATGTAAAATATATATGTGTGTATATATGTGTATGTATGTATGTATGTCTGTGTGCGTATATATATGTGTGTATATGTAGGTCTTCTTATTTATATGTACAGTATGTATATGTGTGTGTGTGTGTATATATATATATATATATATATATGTATGTATTAGGGTTGGGCGATTTTTACAGTAAAACATCGCGATGGACGATGATATCGCCGGGGGTGGGGGGGGGATTTTTATTTTTAGAATTATTATTCGTTATTTCACTTTATTACTTTATTTAGCCTATTTTATTTATGAAATTTAAAGGTGTTTATTAACCAGACATAAGTTATTTAATGTTCGCTGAATTCTGGGTTTATATCTTAAACTGCCGCTTCAGTGCAGTGAAGCCACAGAGCTGTGTAACAATGAACACGATCTACCGAGACACTACAATAGACTACTAATAATTAATTATTAAGGGCTGTTTTCTTGTACAAAATTACCGTATTTTCCAGACTATAAATCGCTCTTGAGTTTAAGTCGCGTCAGTCAAAAAATGTGTCATGAAGAGGAAAAAAACATATATAAGTCGCATTTATTTAGAAATGTATTTCACAGAATCAAACACAAAGAACAGACATTTAATCTGGAAAGGCAATTTATGATAATATGATCCGGTGACACGTTGTGTTCAGTTACCTGCTTTTTAGCGATCTCACGAAAATTGTGGAACTTGGCTTGGAAGTCTGCTGGCAGTTTCTGACACAACATTGTCCGTGCCCTGATAGAGAGGCGGTTGCATTGCATGAAGCTGTAACACCAAGAAGGCCCGCCTGCTACGTCATTTATATTCATCTCCTTGGCAACTACCAGGGTGTGGAGACGTAACAAGCCTGTCCCGGCAGAGCGATGTTCAAGCACCCATCTGTGGACTCGTTCCTCCAGCTCTGGCCATCTTGCTGCGATTAGCTTTCTTTGTTTTTTTCTTTACAGTTAAAGCCAGTCCCTCACAAGTTTCTCACTCACTCTAAACTTTCTTTCTGCTGCTCGATTTGCGTTTTCGGCTGCATATTTTACTACCTGCAGTTTGTAATCTGCAGAATAGGATTTTCCTTTTGGGGGCATTTTGTCTGTGTGCAGGCTTTCTCTTTAAGTTAATATTTCAGTTAACAGTTTTTCTTTTTCCAGTTGTTTTCAGTTAATTTTTTCAGGGGTAGGCCACAGGAGCAGCATAGAGCGCCCTCTCGTGGCTGTAGACAGAAATGTTTTCTCTTGTCAGTCAGTATGAATTAATTTTTATATATATATATATATATAAGTCGCACCTGACTGTAAGTTGCAGGACCAGCCAAACTATGAATAAAATTGCGACTTATAGTCCGGAGAATACAGTAACTATTTTAAGTTAAACTTACAGTGTTAGACATGTAAGAAAGACAAGATTCCAACAATGTCAAGATCAAATGCCTGACATGGTATTTTTACAGACTAACACATGTCACATCTCTGGCATACAGTATTTAAAATAGCATATATGTATTAGTTATATTCTCAATTTAATTTACAGAGCAATTCCTGCAAAGATTTTAGGTTAATTATAGTCTATAGAAGAGACTAAGATTAGTGTCTATTTGCAGCAGAGCGGAGCGGGGCGTGGCATCGCATTGATACCTCTTCATCGTGATGTCACGCCAAGCCATCATGGTAGACAATGATATCGTCCATCGGCACAACCCTAGTATGTATGTGTCTGTGTATATGTATGTATGTATTTATGCATGTCTGTGTATATTTGTGTATGTATGTATGTTTGTGTGTGTGTGTGTGTGTGTGTGGGTGTGTGTAAATACAGTATATGTATGTATGTATGTATGTGTATATATGTCTGTATGTCTGTGTATGTATGTATGTATACTGTGTATGTGAATATATGTATGTGAATATATGTAAGCATTTATATGTATGTATTTATTTATGTATTTATGTATTTTTGTGTATATATGTATGTGTGTGTATATATATTTGTGTGTATGTGGGTGTATGTCTGTGTATATGTATGTATCTATTTATGTATGTATGCGTATTTATGCATGTCTGTGTATATTTGTCTATGTATGTTTGTTTTTTATATATATATGTGTGTATGTATGAATGAATGAATGAATGTCTGTGTGTGTATATACGTATGTATGTGTATATGTCTGTGTGTGTGTGTGTGTGTGTGTGTGTATGCATGTGTGTGTATATATGTATTTGTGTGTGTATACATATCAGAATCAGCTTTATTAGCAAGGTATGTGTACACATTCAAGAAACTTGACTCCGGTTTTCCATGCGGTCTATGTACATACACAGCAGTACAACAGTTGGACATATGTATGTGTGTGTATATATGTATATGTATATATATATGTATGTATGTATGTCTGTGTGTGTATATATATATATATATATATATATATATATATATATAAATAAATACACATACATACATACACATATATACAGACATGCATACATACACATATATATACACACATACATATATATACACACATACATACGCAAATATATACATATTTAGACAGACATACATACAAATATACACAGACATGCATACATACATACATACATAAATACACATATATACACAGACATACATACATATATACATATGCACATACACGTATACACATACATGCACATATATACACAGACATGAATACATACATGCACATTTATACAGACATACATACATACATATACATACAAACATATACACAAATACATATACGTACACACCTGCATACAGACATATACACATACAAACACACATATATACACAGGCATACATACATACATATATACACACTTACACAGACATGCATACATACATACATAAATACACATATATATACACACACATACATATACACACATACATACATACATATACACATGCATATACACATACACATATACACATACATGCTCATATATACACAGACATACATACATACACACACACATACAGATATACAGATACATACATATACACAAACACATATACATATACGTACACACCTGTAATTATGTATCTTATGTATGTGTATGTGTGTGTGTGTATATATATATCTATATGTTTGCATGTGTGTATGTCTTCTTCTTTTCCTTTCGGCTGCTCCCTTTCAGGGGTCGCCACAGCGAATCATGCGCCTCCATCTAACCCTGTCCTCTGCATCCTCTTCACTCACACCAATTAACTTCATGTCCTCTCTCACTACATCCATAAATCTCCTCTTTGGTCTTCCTCTAGACCTCCTGCCTGGCAGCTCCAAATGTATGTGTGTGTACATACATAAATATGCACATATACACAGACATACATACATACATACATATATACACAGACAGACAGACAGACTTACATACACACATATACTTATATACACAGACATGCATACATATAAATACATACAGTATATACACACATACATATATACACATACATACACATATAAACACAGACATGCATACATACATACATACACTTATATACACAGGCATACATACATATATACACACACACACATATATCTATACATACATACACACATACATCCATATATACACAGACATACACACATACACAGATGTACATACATACATAAATACATACATATATATACACAGGCATACATACATATATGAACACACATATATCTATACATATATACACAGACAGACAGACATACATACACACACATATACTTATATACACAGACATACATACATACATACATACACAGGCATACATACATATATACACACACATACATATATACACAGACATACACACATACACAGACGTACATACATACACAAACATGCATACATACATACATTTAAGGAAAATGAAAAAAATATTAACGCAAAGTGACTTGAATAAGTAACTTTAATCTGATTACTGGTTTTGAAATAGTAACGCGTTAGATTACTCGTTACTGAAAAAAGTAGTTGAATTAGAGTTACCAGCATCACTGCATACACTTATATACACTTATATTGTTTCGTTAAGTTAGGAGCTATAAATATGATTAAAGTGTGAGATTTAAATTACACAGATCAATGAAAGCATGCAGCTCTGAAAGCACGAGCGCTGCACATCACGCACACGCAGTTACAGCTTGTTCTGCTGTTTGTTGCGCTTAGCTTTAATTAACATTTGAATTGTGCGTTTCGGAGATATCAAGTGTATATATAAAGTCCCTTTAAACATTTCACATACACATAACAAGATAATGATGCATGTGCAAACTCCATGCTGGTTGCTTCGAGTTGCTCGTATCTCTTCAGCTGACACGCAAACTTAAATGTTCAGCGTCGCTTCTTGAAGCTCACCACACATTTGTCTTCATTTAAAAATAGCGAGGAAGACTAAATTACATGACTTGTGATGATGCCGCTCTCTTTCCCGGGCATGTCTTTGCATGTCAAGATGTCTTTGATCTTACAATGAGCTGAAAACGAAAGTTACAGAATGACACATTCATTGCGTTTTACTGTGAAATGAGAGTTCCGCATATTTATTCAAATCAACACATTAATGATTTGTCTGACATCCACCGACGAGTTTTGGAATTTTAGGCTACTTTTATTACTTTACACACCTGACGCGGAAATAACCGCAATCTGCGCATACTCGGAGTCCTTACACAAAAATTGTCTTTCTGCAACATGACCGTGTGTAATTAAATGGACTAAACGAAGCTTCAAGGCAACTGATTTAGATTTTTTGAATTCGAGTAACTCAAGTTACTCAAGGATTCGTTTCAGCCCTGGTATACATGTAATTATGTATCTTATGTGTGTGTATATATATATATCTATATGTTTGCATGTGTGTATGTATGTGTGTATATATGTATTTGTGTGTGTGTGTGTGTGTATGTATGTATATACGTACACAAATATACACATATTTACAAACATACATACACACACTAATACATAAATAAATACACATACACACACTCACACATATACACATACATACATACATACATACATATACACATACAAACACACATATATACACAGACATGCATACATACATAAATACACACACATACACACGCATCCATATGCACATACATACACATACACAGACATACATAAATAAATACACATACACACACTCATATACATATATACATACACACATATACACACACACACATACATATATCTATACATACATACATATATATACACATATATACACAGACATACACACATACACAGACGTACATACATACACACACTAATACATAAATAAATACACATACACACACTCACATAAATATACACATACATACATACATATATACACAGGCATACATACATACATATATACACACATACATACATACACACAAATATACACAGACATGCATACATACATAAATACACACATATACACATACACAGACATACATGAATAAATACACATACACACACTCACATACAGACATATACACATACAAACACACATATATACACATACATACATACATACATACATACACATATACACATACATGCACATATATACACAGACATGAATACATACATACACATTTATACAGACATACATATATACATATATATACACATACACACATACATACACATATATACACAGACATGCATACATACATACATACACATATATACACAGACATACACATGTGTATGTATATATTTATGTATGTATCTGTATGTGTGTGTGAATGTATATGTGTATGTATGTACATATACATTCATACACATATACAGATACATACATATACACAGACATACACGATGTACATATACATACACAGACGTACGTACGTACATACATACATACATACAGTATATAGACATACATACAGTATATACACATACATACATACACACATATATAAACATACATACATATATTCACAGAAATATACACATACATATACTTACATACACACATACACACACGTATATACACATTGTCTGTGTATGTATATGTACGTATCAATATATGTATGTGTGTGTTTGTATGTATATATGTGTGTATGTATGGGTATATAAATTCAAATTTGCTTTATTTCCATTAATGTAATTCTTACAATATTTCCAAAGCTAGAAATAGATGAACATAAATAACAACACATATTTGAACATTAATAATAATGAAGTGATACATATGTTTGTATGTGTATATGTTTGTATATGTATGTGTATATATACATGTATGTGTGTTTATGTATGTATCCAATCCAACTTTATTTATAAAGCACCTTAAAAACAACACAGTCGACTAAAGTTCTGAACACAAACTCTATAAATAAACAGTGAGCTGAAACACTGACGCACAAAAATTTTAAAATAAAAAGGAAATACGTATGTATGTATGTATGTGCATATAATGTGTGTGTGTGTATATATATATATTTTTTTTTTTATATGTATGTGTATATGTATTTTTATATGTAGATATCTTGTCTGTACTTCTCTTTTCCTTTTTATTTTGACTGTAATTTGCAGATGCTCTAATAATGTAAATAGGGTCAACGTTGAGTCATGTGAGCTTTCTGGTAGTAATGTAATATGCTGCCCAATAATTTTTCAATTATTATTATAATTATTCGCTCTCCATTATTCGGATTGTGCTTATTCCTGGGCCTGTACACTTATTTATTGTTAGTGCTGATTTGTTGGTTTTCCATTGCATATTGTGTGGATTACTTACATGGACTTCTCTAGTCAATGTTTCCCTGTATAACCCTATTTGATATGTTAAAGTTGATTTAAAAAAGAAACAAAAAAACATTTAAACAGATTTACAGTACAACTTATTTTCCTCTGTTGTAAACAGGAGTACACACTGTACTGCAGGAACCATTGCAGTAAAGAAGTCCCATGGTCAGACAAGTTGGAGTTTGTGAATGGTTGGTATATCCTCATCATTGTTAGCGACACACTGACCATCATCGGCTCCATTCTCAAGATAGAGATCCAGACTAAGGTAATGGGGTTTTTTGTTATTGCGGTATAGAGGTTGATCCATGTAAATTGCAGTGTCCTTCAATATTACATTCTATCAATATTACCAGTGCTAGTTACCGTGTACTTAGTAGTATTCCTTCAGTCCGTTAGTCACATTTTAAAACATCCACTTTTTGTTTTAGGTCCTCACAAGTTACGACGTCTGCAGCATCTTCCTTGGGACAGGCACCATGTTTGTCTGGATTGGGGTCATCCGCTACATGGGTTACTTCAAGAAGTATAACGTAGGATGAGATCATTTAACAAATACATTAGTTACATTAGTTTCTATGAGTGTCACATGTAGCGCAATAATTTTTGCAATACATTAGCCATATTGTAATGCATATACAACCGTAGTATTTTTATCTTTGCTCTTTTACCTATCTGTTTATATTTCTGAAACCTGAGTCTGCAATTCTGAAAAAGGAATGCTGCTGAACTTTGTTTTTCAGTGGTCTATGATAGATATGCCAGTATTGGAACACAAACATCTCCTCTTGAAGGGGATTTTTTCTCACTGTAAGGCATGATTTGCTGTATAAAACACATCCTTAGGGACCACAAATTATTTCCCACTTATCGTCAACGAAGCAGTGCAACATTGCACCGTGGCATTACGTGCTTTTTTCATGATGATTGCATTTATTTACAGGAAATGTTGAACTTTTAAAAGAAAAACTCCATTTGTGTGTGTGGTTTTCCAGATGCTTGTCTTGAGTGTACATTTTTCTGATCTCTTACCATATTTTCTGTGGCTATGTTCAGATTCTCATCCTGACACTCAGGGCAGCTTTCCCAAACGTTATCCGTTTCATTTGCTGTGCTGGAATCATCTACCTGAGTTACTGTTTGTGTGGCTGGATCGTCCTTGGCCCGTATCATGAGAAGGTAATGAGTGTTTCCATAATACAAAGAAAAGTCTGCTGGATCTTCTCAAAAGCCAAACCAGAAAATGTTTTCAGGTCATCAGGTTCTGCTAGTTTCTGTAGTTAATCATGAAGGACAGATACAAATACTAACGGTTCTTCTCTTTGACCTTTTGTTTTAGTTTCGGACCTTGAACACGGTGTCAGAGTGTCTGTTCTCCCTGATCAACGGAGATGACATGTTTCCCACCTTTAAGAACATGACGCAGAAGAGCAGCCTGGTGTGGATTTTCAGCAGGGTCTACCTCTACACCTTTGTCTCGCTCTTCATCTACATGATCCTCAGCCTTTTCATCACAATCATCACCGACACCTATGACACCATCAAGGTGACGTTTACTCTTGTTTTAGATGTTTGTAAATGTCCTGTATTGTTATTTTCCCTACCTAGTTTTGAAAGATGATTTGTGTGCGGGTTAATCAGAGGACGACAGTGGTGGAAAAAGTACTCAGATCTTCTACTAAAGTAAAAAATAAAATAAAAATGCAATATTACAGTGTAGAAATACTGTTACAAATAGTCATACATTCAAAGTTGGGCTTAAGTAAAAGTACTCATGTAGTGTGGCCCTTTTCAGCATAATGTACTGTTTAATATTGGATTATAAATTGTTGACTCATTAATGTGTACATCACGTTAATGGTGGGGCTAATTTTGAATACTTCAGATATGCTGGGTAGCTTGTGAATTTCACCCCTGGGAATTAATAAAGTCTTATCCAAAAAAAAAATTACATTTATTTGATATATTTTGTATTAATAATATGAATCTGCAAAGTAAATAGTGAGTAACTAAATATATCAAATAAATGTAGTGGAGAAGAAGTTTAAAATGGGAAAAAATCCAGTACAATTGAGGTACTTTACTTGAGTAAATGTACTTTGGTACGTTCCACCACTGGAGAAGGGTAATTTTTAGTTTGCAGTTGTTATAGCAAACTATGCCACACTCGTTGCAAACTATCACTTTCTGACTTGTGTCTTTTAGCAGCAGCAGCAGCAGGGTGGAACCCCGACATCAGAGCTGCAAACGTTCTTGTTGGTGTGTATAGATCTGCCAAACTCTGGAGTGTACAGACTCGACGAGCACAACAGCTGCTTCTCTAACTGCTGCATCGCCAGGTAGGTCAAATGCAGCCCACGCCACTAGAAATTAATTGACCAAATGCTAACTGGTCATTTTATCCGGCCGGGAGTCACTTTGGGTGGCCCTTATTAGCACTAAAACTGAGGATGCGAGTGCAATCCATCAAAGCACTTTTTAATACTATGTAGTCAGTAGACTTAACATCCCTTAATAGAATCTAAGCGAAGCCGTTTTCTCCTTTCAGGTGCAGGGAGCATCAAGAGAGGCTGACTTCAGAGGCGTAGAGCAGGCCTTTAATGCGGAGGTACTGAAAGGCTATAGTTAACAGTGTAGCCAGACAATTAATGTGCACTTTATACTATATTCAGTGGGAGGTTTTCTCTAACAAGTGTCTCAGTTCCTTCCTTTCTAATCTTTACGGTCTATATATATATTACGGCCTTTACACACCGTGGGCATGTAGAATTAATGGCACGTAAGTGTAAAGTACTCGCCTGCGAATATTTCGCATCAAAACTATTCGTAGCAGCAGCGATCTTCATTTGCGACACCTGTTCAATAAAAGATTCGCTCCAGCTTGTACTAAAACTCACTTGTTGAAGCAGTTCCAGTAGACAGCGTGTTGATCAAATATGATCTTCACCTCTGCCCCACCTCAATCCCACGCTTCTGCCCGAACTGTCACAACATTAGAGACATCCAGGTGGAATTTCTCTCTGCCGAAATCCTCTAGATCATTAACAGTTAAAGAACTATCTGTGCTTCTTTGGACAAAAATAAAACAGGTCCACCGTTGTCATTAGGCGTGGTGGTGTCCGTTCTGCGCAACTTCGTTGGTTGATGCTTTTATTCACTGTGCGAAAAAACAGACCTTATTCTGGAAAAGAATAACGTTTTTTCGCCTTCTGTGTGAACTAACCACACGAACAAAAATGCCCCTAGTGTGTAAAGGCCTAAAGCCTGGTCTGAAAATGACCCACTGATGATGAAAACACTTTGTAAATACAAATATTTATATTGGTGTAGTTTTAAAAAAGGTTGTTAAAATTTTGTATTGTTTTTCCAAAGCATGTCACTTGGAAGGACCCATGTTGTACACTGAAGAAAACGAATCAAGGTTAAATAAGCTGTAATGTAAATTCATGGATTTTATTTCTCCATTGTGAGAAGGTATCAATATAAAAAGCTAAAATAACATTTTTCTCACACTAGTTAATCCCCTGTAAAATCTTGTTACAATGAAAAAAAAAAAAAATAAATACCATTTCCGTTCATGGCAATAATAACTCCAACCCTTAACAATGTAAAACTGACACTTTAAGTCTTCAAAAGCAGTATCGGGAAGCAGGTTCTATAAATGGCTCCATCAGTCACTAGATGTGGACCTTTTTATTTCCCGACAAGATTTGTCTGTTGACCCTCCGAGTTATTGTTGGAGAGGTCAGATCAATTCAAACCAAGATGTACCACTACGAAAGACTAAATGTAATCGCAAACAGGCAGAACAGGCTGTGCAATATTTCAATTTGCTTAATTGCAGAACCTCGGAGATGGGTTCATATACTGTCTTTTATGTCCATCATCATAACGCAGAAATCCCTTCGGTTTGGCTTGTGTCCTTTTTAGAATACAGTAACTTTTGTCAAAACACAAACCACCACAGTTTGTATGAGTAGCTTGATGCAAGCCTCCTGAATAGGCAGACGTCATCTAAAAATCAGTCCATAAGTCTTGAAAACCAAAGTTTTCCATGATTTACAGTCACAATGACCAGTTCGGTAATAGTTGAGACCTTGATTCCTTATATTCTTGGCAGTCTTGCAGGAACAATCCCAAAAGGCAGGAATCAAGAGTATTGTGGGTTACAAAAACAAACTCTTGATTTAAAAAAAAAAAAATAAAAGGAAGCTTGGTTACTTCATCTGTTATCCTGAGACAAGAAGAAAAATCCCTCATGGAGTCAGTCTGGTTTGGAGTGGGTGACGCCAGGGGGCAGGACTCGCTGCTCCTCCATCCTGTTGGACTGGGAACGCAGGATGAGACTAAAAAAATCCTCATCTGGAACAGTTGGTCCCTTAGTTTTAGAAGGTGGAGCAGTTGACCTCTGGTCGTTCAGTCGGGAGCCCTAAAACATTGACAAGAGACAGTACAGTTATATTAGCGGACACTTGTAAAGTGGCTATGTATGCATCACTGCAACAATTTGAAAGGTTCAGTATGTAAAATTGATGGGGTTCTGTTTGTAGAATATGGCGATAATATTCACAAGTATGTTTTGTGTATAAATCACCGCGTTTGTTACCTTTTTGAATAAGCAGTTTTTAGCTAAAGAGGGAGCAGGTCCCCTTCCACAGAGTCTGGCGTTTGAACCACCATGTTTCTACAGTAGCCCAGAACAGGTAACAAAAACACTGGTTCTACATAGTGTTTTGCAGCCACCATAGTTTCTCCTGCATGCTTGGAGGGGGAGGGTGAGGCGAGCGGTATTCGAAGAAATAGTTTCGCTTAGTTGGGTATGATCAATTCAGCGTTTGTTTGAATAAAAACCTGCAGTCTAAATTATGGCAAGGAAAAAAACAATATATAAGAATCAATGTGAAACAAAGTCTTGTTGATCAAACCTCAGAGCAAGTGAACACTCAAGTTAAAGCCAATTGTGTGCACTGAGCAACTGTAAACTACAGCTGCAAGATCTCATGAGATTTTCACTGCCCGTGTCCATGTAACACTACAGCCATGTATTAAGTCATGTATTACTCCATGCCGCATGGTGACCACCGATCTGCGCAGGCCTTACTTATCTGGAACTGCCCACCCCTTTTGTCATAATATACCAGTGACACATTAGGTGAGCTACTTGCAGCCAAAACACACAGGGGAGAAAAAAATTGAGTGGGGCTCAGGTCAGAAATAAAGTTACTTTAAGTGCAAGACGCTTCTTTATACCTTCCCAATGTGAGCACAGAAAAATAATTACAATAAATGGATTGAACACTCTCCAAAATAGTACCTGACGGACTTTCAAGAAAGTCTGAAAAGCTTAATTAAATTTTTTTTAAACTTTAATTTCCAAGAAGTGTTCTGGAAAGAACCATGTAATGTGTTAAAAAAAATAAAATAAAAAAATCAAAGTAACTGCTATGTAACCTGGAGAGTCTGTAGTCGGTGCACAGCAAGTCATCAACGAGAAGCATACAATTCAACATACATGGAGAATTAAGTTCCTAATAATAATTCATATTAAATTAATATTTGGCTTTTAATGGATCAGCTCTTCTAAAGGAAAGTTGTTTTTCTCTCCATGATAATTAGTAAAAAAAACTATGTAGTTCTTTCCAGGAGACCTCTTCAAATTTACTAGGAAATTATAGCCTGGTAAAATAAAGTGTTACTAGAATCTATATCTGTAATGTGGAAAACACCATATGCTTGGGCAGCAAGCCATATACAATTTCCTTTTCTCACCTGGCACTTCACTAGCATGTCGAAGAAGACATCATCCCCCTCAGGCTGCTCAGCGCTTGCCTCGAGGCGACTGTACAGGGAGGGTGTGTGAGAGGTATCTGTACTGGAGATGGGGACTGGGAGGAGAAATTAGTATTAGTCAAGATGCAAGTGCGGATACCGAGGGAGGTGACAAATGAGTAGTATTTTGTTACCTTGTGGGTGGAGTTGATCTGTGCTGGAGGTGGAGGGTGTATGAGGCGGGTTGGAGGTGCTGAGAAGTAAGCCAGGAAAATGGCTCAGGCTGACTCGTTGGTCGTCCAGACGACGGGCCTGGGAGCTGGCCAGCAGCTCCAGGAAATGACCAGGATCCTGCAATGGTGTTTCGCGCTCCAAAATAGCTAGAAACAGATTGTAACAAATGTAGTATGGTGGTCGTGTTAGTAACAGTGAGTTGTTTCTTTTACTCCCCTGCATATCATTTCATTTTAAATTTGTGAGGTAAATACAGGAAAAAGAGCATACAAGGGTTTGAGAAGGATGAGAGGATCCCTGGTTACAGTTATTCAATGACATTTAAAGCAACACCTCACTCAAAATGTATCTTTTGAGCATTAAACACTGCCCATAGTTGGCTGTAAAATAATATAGTTTTGTCCTATCACAGCCTTCACGCTGTGATAAGCTTGGATATGTGACCATTACAGAGGATGGGCAAAAAGTATCAAAAAAGGTCCATAGAAACTGCTTTGCTCAGTTAAGGATTATGCCACAAACCTTTTAAATGAACCTTTCAATGCTAGAAGCTTTTGATACTCAAAATCAGATTTTAGGTGGTGTATCATTTTGTCATCTTTGACACAAACACCACAACAGGATTAATCACACTTAATATGTAAAAAGGACACGTGTGGACATGCTGCATTCACACCATATAGGGACAGAGTTTGTGTTACATAGACGCTGAATATGATGGAAGAACATGTGGTTAAATAAGAAAGGACCTTCATTACGTAATCATTTCTTTTACTTGTTTCCACTCGTGTTTCTCCTTGAAAGATGAGTCAGAGACTATTACGTATGGTGTGAACACAGATGAAACCACGAGGGGCTGACTCACATTTTCTTTCAGCTACAGGTGGGGTGGAGGAGGGAGAGGAACGAGCAGGGGGATGGCTCTGGCCATCTAGTAGGGTGCACCTTTGGTCGTCCATTCTGTTGCCCTGGAAACGAGAGAGTAGGTCGAAAAAACCATCCTCTCCAATAGTGTCCCGTGATCCTGGCTACAGTGTTAAAAAAGGATAACAAATAAACTTAGTAACATTAGAAAAGGGCTCCAGATAATTAAGAGAAACAGCATGGACATACTGCATGACTTCCTACCTCAAAACTCTTTTGATACAGAAGTAATTTTTAGCTTAGGACCAACGATTATTTGATGTGTCAGCTGACAGAAAATGAATCAGTAACTATTATGAAGAGGCTGAATACGTTACCTAACACTCTGGTCCATAAAATGTCAGAAAATACCCATCACAATTTCCCCAAACAGATTAATCAATATTTAAAATAAATGTTAGTTGGATTAAACAGTATGCAGTACATCTGTGCTGTTAACCTTTTGGGAAGTTTTTAAAGGAAATTAGGACAAAGCTGCAATGGTATGGGTTTGTTGCCACCTTTTAGATACAGTTGAATTCCTGTGTGTCAAATTTTATAGTTTTGTGTATAGTGTATAGTTTTGAAATGCAACATTTTTTACAAAGCCATTTTCATTTTATACAAATTAACTATTATTTTTGAACTTCACTTTTCTTTCACAACAAACTGGAGTCTGACATTGTTTTGGAACACGAGTCAGAAACGACGATCCCATATTGCTTCACCAAAACATCCTCCTACGGTCTGTATGCGAGCCTCTCATACAGTAAGTCAGTCTCTGGGAGAGTGAAGCTGTGTCACAAGATACATGTTTCACTTTGAACCTTTTCCCGACAGTGAATCATCATGTCCCATTAACCTCTTGTGGGCTCCAAGACTGTTATGAGTGGGCAGAACAATCTCCTACATTTAGAAATACCTTAGACACCGGCGTGTCCGGCTCAGGGGCGGAGTCCTCGGTCCGGGTTTCATTCTGGTCTTGAGGAGATGATTTGTTGTTCTTCTGCTTCTTGCTTTTCAGCCGGTGGAAGAGGAAGAGCTTAGTAGAAGCCTTGATTGTGTTGTTTTTTGAAGACCCGGGGAAAACATCCTCCTCCCAGTCCTGTACATTCAGGGTGCATGCAGATCGTAATGTATCATTATTTTACACAACAAAAACACTTTAAGTTATAAATGGTCTTTGAATGTTTCTGCTTATTTGGCTTACATGTTCCTGAAGGAGTAATACATGCCTGATTGAATTAATTTTACATTATTAAAATGGTTGCAATGCATTAAGCTAAAATAAAATAACCTGAAAACTTCACATCATAAGTGTTTGTGCCCTGTGAAGTATTTTTTATATACGTACTGGATGGGATGATGAATCTCCAGTTTGATTTTTGTCAGGACTTGAACTCCGTTCCAGGTTCTCTGCACTGCCTCCTATTCTCGATGGAGAATTGACCCCTGAAACAAAAATAAAATTCAACAGTGAGACCACATGTTTTAATATTTATACAGCACTTTCACAGATACAGGACAGATTTTTTAAAAAGTTTTAAAGTTTCACTCATTGTGTGTATGCCTGAGGTCTAACAAACATGTTGAATGTATTTCCTTCCTCGTAAATCATATGCAAATTGCTGATTTTTGAAGTATTTTAAATCCTGCAGTCTTCGTCTTGCCTGCCACCTGTAGAACAGTGGAATAGCCTGACACCATTGGTAGGACCGTGGATCGCTCACCTGCGAGCACGTGCAAACAAACCGGGAAACAACTCATAAAATAAAAAAGATCAGTAGCACTGCTAGAGGTCAAAAAAACACTTTAACAAAGCATCATAATGAAAGGCAGCCTATTCTGGAGATTGGAAAAATAGATTTCCCATTACACAGAATTGTACATCTCTAAATGTGTGCATAAAGAGAACTTAACTTTCAGGCAAACATGCTGCTAAAAATGCCATTACACAGATGCAAAAATGCAATGGAATATTGCTACATGATCCAAAATGGATTTGTCAAAATGTTCTCAGAATTACTGGCTTTTCTGAGGAGTTCAGATTTACCTGCAAGGTTGGGGTAACCATGGAAGGCTGGTGCCAGAGCAGAGCTGTTAGTGTTGGAGTTGCGGAAGATGTTGGGGTAGATGTTGGGGTTGGACTTCAGGCCTACGACCAGCCGTAGGTCCGACAAGTTCATCCTGGCTGTCACCTCACCACTTTTGTCTCCAGTCTGCAACATCGACAACATCAAAGTTAATGTAAACAAAGACAAAACATACTATTGCTAAGTGGGATTCATTTTTACACTGGCTTTGAAGTTTGTATGTCCATAAAAATCCTTATTGCATGCACACACACAATACAATACAAAGCTATTATTCCATGCTGTTCCCAATACAACCAGTAGAGGGGGGTGTTGCCTGGTGGCAGCTACTGACTGGTCTCCGAGGGAGAAGGTAGACCTAAACAGTCACCTCTTTGGCAATTTCCAGATGTTTCTCAGCGAAGTACATGGCTTGCTGATGATTCCCCAGGGCGGTGTGGGCATTTCCTAGACTCCAGTATGCTCTTCCTTCACCGACTCTGCAGAGAGACACAGAGGGAAACTGGCTGAGCAACTTAAGCTGAGATTATGCAAGACTGGGAAGGGCATTCATCAAACTATCACAGAGTACAATCACTAAAATCTGATTTTAACATTAGATTATACTCATTTCGCAACAATTCCATATTTATCACAGCCCTAAAATAAATCTCACGTCTGTGTAAAAAAAAATAAATACTATTTTTAAAATATTTTATGGAAGAATATTTGAGTGAATTTGAATGAGTAAATTGGCATATTCAAAACCAATAATCACAGAATTTTAAGAACTGTCTCTGTTCCTCCTATTACATCCCACATATACCTTTTACAAGATTTAAATGACTACATGGCTGTGCCAGTTTTTATTACCAGAAGTCTTGGTTCCACTTCCCTAAAAATATAAATAAAATGAGAGGTACTCCCACACTAGGAGTTACAGCATAGCCTTCTTAGCAGAAATGTAATCGAGAAGAAGCACACACACACACACACACACACACACACACGAACTCTGGTAAGTGAAACCAAAAAAAAGTTTTAAGTTTTAAGGCTTACACATTTTTGATCAGCCTATTAATGTTGTAGTTGGTCAAGGAGGAGCTAATTTTAAATGTAATCTATAAAAGAGTATATAAACCGATTATATTTTAGATAAAATTGGTAAGTAAGAGTTTATTTTCCTCCTGCCTAACTAAGACCCGTTTTTTAGATGGTCTTCATAGTGGCATCGCATAGCTGGTATTATGGGTTAACTCCCGTAAGAAAGACCCAAATGCTGTTTCCTTGTGACGGTCTGCTTTTTAGTGTGTCTGCAGTTTACAGTGGCTTCATGTGGGTCAACAGTAACGCCACCTAGTTTTTGCAGCTAATTAGTTCTGGGGCCATCCACATTAGAACTGTACATGCTCATTATACTTCAAAGACAGTTTGGCGGAAAGCTGACAACAAACCTGTCGTTGAGGTTCTGAGCAATGACAAGATGTTTGAGGTGGTAATCAATGGCTCTCTCATAGTCCTGAAGTAGTGTGTAGGTGTTGCCCAGACTGTAACAGGCCTGGGCCTCCACTGCTTTGTCCTTCAAAAGCCTGGCCAGCTGCAGAGTCCTCCTGAGGGCGAAACAGAAGAGGAGGAAGAAGGTCAAAGAATGTCGAGGGTGGGAGCAGCAGAATGATAGTTATCTGTTCCTTTGTTGCCTTTTTCCAAAGGCTTCTGTATCAAGAAAATACTTAAGTAAGGGATTAAAACTTTTGAATTGAACTGACTACTTTTTCTGAACAACCACATATCCGTAAACATCTGTGGTCGTTATGAATGATTATTGTATTCAGAACTTTGTTTGTCTTCTTCATATAACCAAAATGGTAACACCCCTATTTAGCATTTGTAAGCAGTAAAACATTTACTAAATGGTTTAAGACACACTATGCTGCACGTGTAAGCAGATTTAAGGACTTATTAATTTACAATATTTGTCAGCAATAACTTCTACTATAGAGACCTTTTATATTATGGCTGATTTACTATTTTGTCATTAATGTTTTGTTTATACAGCACTTGTGAATGCCCACAGGAGTTATAGTTGCTGATAAATACATTAATAAACACTTTTTGCTTACAGCAACATTATATTGTGCGATAAACCATGTATTAAAATGTTTATATAATGCTTTTAAACGCTAAATAGGAGGACATAAAGTAAAGTGTTGCGAACAAACGTCATTCTCAGTTGCTATGATGAACCAGTTTCCGAGTGGGGATCATTTAAACTTGATCACATTTTTCCATATCCAACTGATTTTTGGTTGTGTATTCATAAGTTAGATGACATCTTTCCATATCTGTCGCTTACGCTTTTAGAGTACAAAGAAGAAAACCGAAATAAAGCATTTCAGGATTAAGGTTAAAACTCTGCTATAAAGAAAAACAACATTAGCACGCTAGTTGCTTGTTCGAGTATGATGACGACATACAGAGATATCTGCTAATGACCATCACAAGGAGAGAAAGGTCTGGAGCCTCACTTGCTTACTCACTTGTAATGACCAGCTGCCACTTCAAACTGGCTGAGGAATATGTGAGCATTGCCAAGGTTACAGTGGGCCCTCCTCTCAGCAGACTTATCCCCAAACTCTTTAGCGATGAGCAGCCGCTTTCAAACAGGACAAACAGTAGGGTGCACATTAATGCCATTATAGGATTAAACAGGAAACATTTTGAGGTCAGTCAAGTCAATTTTATTTATACAGCCCAATATCACAAATCACGGTTTGCCTCAAGGGGCTTTGGTAATCAAGACAAGACACAGCCTTCGCAGGTGATGTGTAGCAGACACTGAAGGGGTACTTTTGACTGTCCCCACAAGTTTTCCACCTACCTTTTCATGTGCAGCTACTGCAGTTTCAAAGTCACCCAGCAGATAGTAAGTGTTGCCAAGGTTGCCATAGGTACGACCCTGGGCTGCCTTATCGCCTAACTCCTTCACCATGCAAAGGTTTGCTCTTGTATAAAAAATAAAAAAGGACAACAAAAAAAACACACATTTTATGGTACATATCGACACGGACACTTATAAGCTACTGTAGTTTTTAAACGTACCATCAACCTTTAGCATGAGACAAAATTTCATACTGAAGTTCAAAAGCTAGTAAGTGGACCTTGAGTTAAGATTATTTTGTCAAAATACTATTTCCCAAGTCAAGATTGAACATTATATATACTACCATGGCTACATGTCTGTGGCATTCGGGAATATGTCAGAACATTTTCCACCAGAAGTATTTTCTTTTACAGTGATTTTACCTACAGGCTGATTGAACGGTCAAGGGGGAGCACAACTTCATCAACAACTTGGAAACACTGCAAAAAAGTAAAAGTGGAGGCAGCCATGGTGTGCTTTAGAGACTTGGAGCAAAACTATTTTGTTACTAATGTTAATGTTTTATATCTGAGGCATTTGGCTGATTTACTAAATATAAACTGCAGGCCTGTCGCAGTTCTTTTCAGTGTACCGGTCATTTTTCCACATAAATATTATTTGGAAGAACACAGAAATACTTATAATGTTGACTTTTCTTCTTGTATATGTATTACTTGAAGATGCATGTTTTTTGTAAATAACAGTGTCTTGTAATCCCATGTGGGATGGGCCAGATGTTTGGCATGACAAATAGAGAAAAACCTAACTAAACCAATGAGTCACTCTTCAGTTGAGACACTGGCAATGAAACAATCAAGTCACTTGAATCATTCCTCAGGGCTTTAAAAATAAATGCAAAAAAACACATAGTCAACTTTTAGAAGTCAGTAGACCGTAAACAGTGATACCAACTCACTCATAGTACTGTGCAGCTTTCCTCAGGGCTATCCTGGCCTCCTCCGAGAACTCTCCTGGCTCGGCTCCAGTCCAGCAGATGCCCTTGCCCTTGGCGTGATAAACGTTCCCGAAATTATACAGCGCTCGAGCCTGCCCAACCTACAACATGCACACCAGATTTTCACAGACGGTAACCAGAGTGACCAATGCTGTAATTATATACTTAAAATACACTGACACTAGACCTGCTTGTTTGCATGCGGGCTGGCAAACTATTCTAGATGTTGGTACGCCGATGCGCTGCAGTCATCGTGCATACCAAAACTGTTCCGTGGTTGCCGAGCATGTCAAGTGGTATGATTGGAAAAAAATTAGGATCAATTTATTCCAATAGAAGCAAATGGGCATTTTCGTCAGACCGAACTTTATTTACAGAAAATTGCGGAGTCATCCATTGTCAGTTTTGCTAAGATAAAAGGACTGAAGAAATGTTTCACCTATACCTAAATAACTTTTGTTGCAGTTCTAAAATACGACCCACCTTATCATACATGGATCTGGTGATATCCAAATGTCTTTGGCAACAAACCACTGCTTCATCATACCGTCCTAAAAGCTTCAATGTGTTCCCAAGGTTGCCACTGGCTTTTGCCTCACCAAGCTCATCTCCAATTGTTCTGGGATTTCAAAGAGGAAAATAAAACATTAGGAAATAATTAGACTGGAATATTAGCGGATTACTGAAGCGTATTAGTACGAAAACACAGGAGGCAAGAAAGTAATTTACAGCCAAGCAGCAATACAGTGGAGTCGAGTCTAGCAGTTTAATCAAGGAGGGGGAAATGGTGATTAAAAAAGTTTTAGCATAGAGTTTAATCCTAGATTATTTGCACAGTCGCTAACCCAAGTCAAAAATCCCACCAGCAGGAAACATGTATTTTTCAAAGATGTCCAACGTGTATGAAAAGGGTTAAAAGCAGGATATGGTTTTAGGACAAACTAATATTAAAGGTTGTGAAACTGTTTACCTGGTAAGTGTGAGGTCATGCCGATGGTACTCCAGGGCTTTGTTATACTCTTGCAGGTGAAAGTAGGCATTGCCCAGCTGGCTGTAGATGGCGCTAAGGATTTGGAGGTCCTCTGTTCCAACCTGGATGGCAGACTCAAAGAAGGACACACCAGCACGATAGTCACCAGCCTTACAGAGGCGCTCACCTTCCAGAGCGAGGTCCAGACAAGATAACTCCATCCTGCAGGGGAAATGGGGTCTACGTGAGAAGTGACAGTGAACTCTTTGTCCAAAAGCCATTATATTGTTACTATATCAGGAGGATTCCAAAGTTACCTTACTATATTTGTTGCTCTGGATATAGATACAATATTTGAGACGAAAACCGCTGGAATGCAATCATTGACAGCAATGTCCAAATAAACTACAATTCTTTTTTTTTTTTTTTTTAAAGTGCAGCAACTAACGATTATATTCAGAATCGATTAATCTGCAGATTATTTTTCTGATTAATCATTTTTATAAAATGTCAAAAATAATGAATAACTGCCCATCGCAACTTCAAATGTCTTATTTTGTCCAACAGTCCAAATACCAATTTGAGACATTTGAGAAGCTGGAACTAGAGAATGTTGGTAATTTTTTCACTATTTTTGCTTGAAAAATTATGAATAAAATCAATTAATCTAAAGTTTTCTGTTGATTGACTAATCGACAAATCAATTCAGCTTTTAATTCTTACAACTAATCGTCACGGCCACAATTCTCTCATTCTAAAAAAAACAGCTCTCCCACGCTCCTATGGGAACAGGAGAAAAGGTAGGGCAAATAGAGCTTTTAAAAAAACAACACTGGTCTCATGATTAGTCTGGACTGAACTGGGTTATCCAGTTTTCTAATCTGCAGTTACAAATTAACATCCCTATCATACATTTTCAGACACAGATGAAAGAAACCTTTCTAAGTGTTGCACATAGAGCAAATGAAAGAGCCAGATCACTACAATGAAAGCTTTGACACATTAAGAGAGTTTTGCTGATCAATTAACATGTGAAAGGTTAACTTTAGTCAAAAATATGTTAAGCTAGGGCTACAACTAATCACTCTTTATTATAACCTAATTGATTGATTTATATTTTAGATTAACTGATTAACTGTTCAAACAGTCGCCCCCCCCCCACACACACACAGCCCAAAGTGACATCCTTTGCTTGATTTGTTCTATCAACAGTCCAAATCCCAAAGATATTCCATTTTAAATAAAGGTAAAAGAATGAAAGGCAGCAAATCATCATATTGGTGAGGCTGGGTCCAGTGACTTGCAAGATAACAATTATCAAAACTTTGGTAAATTAATTTACTGTCGTGCAACAAACCAACTTTCTAACTGCCATCATTTTAAACTATATACTTATCCCAGAAATGTCATGCCCCAAAATGCAGCCGGTGGTATCAATCAAGATCAGGAAACTGAATGTACCAGCAAGTATAGCACAGGGTTGTCTTCTGTTTGGTGCATTATGCATTAAGAGAACTAGAATTGTTAAACAAGTGTCTCTTAAACCTCAATGTGTGGATCTTTGTTCACACACACACACGCACAAAACGGATACAGAAACAGAAAATGTCAAGCAGAGGGAAGTCCACACCATGCAAAGCCAGCGCCAAGAACTATAAATCCAAAATAGGACGGCGCATTTCCTGTCTGTCTTGAGCCTAAAAACTCCAAAATTACCCTGGAATGAAAATATGTGCCTTACATTTAACCACAAACGAAAAGTAAACTCAGATGTGTCTGTGGTAAAGACTACCATTTTACAACCTCCACACCCTTCCTATGAAATAAGACCATCCCTTTTTGTCAACTTCAAACCGCCAGTAATGAAAAAAAGAAAATGAAACATGAGTGAGTCCATGGAATTACGTCACAAGATTGTAAAACAAATCCAGTCATGCATGGGTTCACAGGTTTTCCATCTGCAGGACTGCAAATAAGGACGTCCACCACTGACTTTATTTGTAGGATGCAGTTTAACGTCTAAAGATAACATTTCAAAAGCTGAATGTACTTCATTCCAGCTGACTGATTCTAAATTCGGAGCAAACAACACTATTTCTCTGCATTCAGACCTAGAAAGAGGTTATGTTTACAGACTGAATCAATTGAATTAAATGTCTTTCCTTCTAAAAATACAGAGATTAAAAATGCTAAAGTTGCTTTGAGGTATAGGCCCTACTTTGAATTGGGTCATAATTTTAGTACAGATCACAAATGCCTGAGTACTTCCCCCAAGTTGACTTTTGAGCCCCTGGGAGCCCCAGTATTGAGGCTCCCGGACTGACGGCACTTCCTCCAAGTCTGTCTCCTGACCCCTCAACCCTAATCTTAACCAGTCATTTCCTAAAGCGTTGGTAGAGTTTGTTAAGGTCCGCCACTCCTAGCAAGTAAAAGGTAAACTATGTTGTAGCCTGTTTGCCACAGGACTCATTTATCAATTATCCTGTCTAATCCCTTTATTGAGAAATTACCAAATGTGGCTTCATATAATTCGCGTATTCCAAAAACAAAATGAAAAAAGTAATTGTCTGCCAATGTTGTGCTGCTGTAACTTAAGGCTTTCTAAACTTAGAAGCTTCTGCATCTCCATTCACCGGTACTACTTAAACACACCTTGGCGTATTTAATCTCAACTAGACAGCATGGACCTTCTTTTAAAAGTGAAAGTCGATGCAGAGACTTTAGAAACTTGTATTTAATTAAATTTTTATTTTTTTTTTATAGCTCTACACAATTAAAAACACTGATGTGTTTGCTCTTGTTGCTTAAAGATATTCTTTGGAATGGTTTTCTGTGATAGTATCCCCAGGCATGTTGTGAAACCTAGAGATGAATCTGCCACGAGTATTATTTAAAAGCTCAGAAACAGGAATAAATTGTTTCCTTGTCATGATTAACATGCCTCCTGACATCTAACAGAACAACTCACAACCTCGAGTCAATGGGTTGGTGACGTACCAATGCCCAGGCTCACATACCTTTTGCCTCTTCCCTTTCTGATGCACTCGAGACAGTTTGACACGACGGACATTTCAAGCTTCTCAATCCCTTTCTGGAGCAAACGCAGCTCTTTCAGAACAACACCCTTTACCTTCTCTTCCTTCACGTGCATACACATAACGCACTCAGCCACAGCGTCCCAATTTCATTAAAAAGAAACACGGCACCTTTGGATCCGCTGCCGTCTGTCAGAGCATGCCTGTGTTAACCTGTGTTAACAGCTAAACAAAAGGACCTAATCCGCTCAGCGTTCGCGTCGACTTTAAAACAGTCAGGTGCCGGGGCGAGAGATCCTTTCTTTAGGTGAATACAGATTAACACCGGGTGTTACCAAGCAGAAATGAACAAAAAGAGTGGTCCGCTAGGTTGCCATGTCTAGCGGACTGTTGTATTTCTCTATTAATTAGCCATTGGTAACGTGCAGCTCCAAGTCTAATCCAATTAGGCCAGGCCTCAGTGGTAATTATAGGCACTTTAAGTGGCTCCAGTGAACCCTAAGGCTATATGCTCAACACTCCATGAAAGAATCATTCAGCGGCAGCCTGCCTGGATGGGTAGGCATTTTTCTATTGACCCCTTAAAAATTATCTACCTGCATGATAATATTCATTTTAATGAGATGGGTTATTTATTGTTGGATTTCCATAATTCCCTATTTCTTGGGGAAAATCCCACCGAGGTGGTATAATAATGTATTAGAAAAGGAAAGCCAGAAATAAATGTACACCGCATCACAATCCCTCCCTTCTCCAAAGCTTGTAGTAACTCAGCTGTAGCCGATCCAGAGAAATTCACTTGTCCGAATTATCTAAGAAGTCGGGACCAGTGTGCCCTCTAGGGAAGAAACAATAGGTTGCCTCACCATTAGGTTGACCACAAGGACTGGAACAAGTCATGTGACCTTAAAGCTGCCACCTCAGTTGACTCCATCATTATGTAATCAGGGTGAATATGGTGTCATGTTACTGCCCCAGAAAAAACTTTGAACAAACTGTACTTATCCTCACAAGTCCAGGCAGGTTTTACTAAAATTAAATTTGAATACAATAATAAAATATTGAATGATACTGATTAGGTTGGATATTCCCTTTAGAATTAACAAAATAAGAAATACATTTCCCCAGTAATATGTAGGAGAAGAATGAAAAATCAATCAATCAATAAAAATTCCATAAACGGGGGAAAAATATAAATCACAATTCCCCAAAGCCAATATTCAAATTGCTTGTTTTGTCCAAAGATATTCAGTTAACTTTCACAGAAGACTAAGACATCCAGCAGACACTCACATGTGAATAGCTGTAACCACAGGATCGCGGCGGTTATTTAGATTATAATTGATTATCAAGACTGTTTTCACCGCATTTTTTTGCTGGACTAAGTGATTAATTTACTAACCGTTTCAGCTCAAATCCATGTCAAATATTATGAGGCAAATCTATAATTAAAGCATTCAGGCTATCTGCTTTTATCACAAAGATCTGTAAACTTTCGTCAGCTACAAAACAATGAAAACAGATCAGTCTGCAGGCATCTCAAATTCAGAAAGTAAAGAAACATACTACGTTACTGTTAATGTGACACCTCACACATTAGACACCGAATATACAGCCTACCTCTGGCGGACATGAAGTAAGTGCTCCCTGTGCTGTGCACAGTGCAGAGAAACGCTGCCATACATGACAGTCAGCCCAGCAGCACAAACCAGAGCCCAAGGGTGAAGGTTGGACACAGTGAGACAATGAACCACATGATGGATCCCTGACAACTGCCAAGCTGAAGGGGAAAATGAGTATTTGAAAAATATCTGGAGACTAACTGAAGGAAGCTACACACTACAAACACTTGAAAGTCACCGGGAAAGGCTGGAGTACTGCCATGCATGGTTTCCATCGGACAACGCAAGAATTCAGCCGTCATACTATCTCTGTCCCAGCTCTTATCTTGAAACTGGAGCTGGGAAGCAAGAGTAAACACTCACGGTCATGTGTTCTGCACCAGCAACACCTTATTTCAGTCAGTCATTACACAAACAACTCATTTCTGAGAGGATGCAGATGAGAAGACACTCAAATCTTCACTGCTTTACAGTTTAAATATGTCCATCGAGGCTCACGTTGCTGTACATTTTGTAGAAGCTATCGATTCTAGAGCGGAAATTATTAGTCGATTAACAGAAAATGTATCTGCAACAATTCTGATCATTTCAGTAACTTTCTGAGCAGAAAAACCTAAAATTCACCGGTTCTCTTTGTTCCCTATGATAGCAAACTGAATGTTTTGGGGGTTTGGACTTTTGATCGAAAAAACAAGACTTTTAAATGTAAACGTGCGCTCTGGTAAATTCAATATTTTATAGACTTTTATAAAATATCTGACATTTCATAGACCAAACAATTAAAAAAAAAAAAAAAAAGAATAGTGAAAATCATTAGCAGACTAATCGATAACGAAAAACGTGAACTTTTTTTGGCCACCTGTGGATCTGGAGGAGCTCAGGAGAAGACCCTGGGTTGACAATGCATAACAAAAGACTCCCGCACACTGTCCTCTTCACATGCAGTCAAGAGATATTTCATAAGAACGTCTCGGTACGCAGACCTTCATCAGGTTGTGTCAGACATAATTGATAAGGAAAACAATCGTTTGTTGCAGCCCTGGTTAAGTTCCCAACTTTGTTCAAGCCAATACAGGCAATTTCCCCCTGATGTTTCTTTAAGATATAATATGCAACTTTAAAAGCTAGCGTCCTTTAAAGGGACTTGGCCTTAAAAATGAACGTCCATTACATTGAAGACCTTGAGAAACGTGTTCACACATTGCTGATTTGGCCTATCATCGCCAGGTAAACCTCTCTGTAATTCGGCAGTTTACGTACTTTTTAAATCTGGTGTCCGTGGCGACATTACTGTGCTGTCAAAAAAAAGAAAGTGATCGACGGCGGGGGGTGTGGCTTTAGCTTTTCCTTGTTGGAGAGCACTGAGAGAAGGGACTGAGAGCAGACACAGATGTCGCGTTACTGCTCCTGGACAGGTTGGTAAAATATTTGGAGTAGGCTAGGTTAGCTATTACAGTTACTCTACCTAAACAATGGATTATTGTCTTGGAACTGTGGAAGTTCTCTGTATTTCTGATCACGAGCCCGGGGTGAGCTCACCGTAGGCATACATCATCAGCACGCCTCGATAGTGTTTGTGTAATTACTCTCCCTGCCAGAAGGGGGGGAGGGACAAACGTTCCACACTCCAGCTTTAACAATAAATAAGTAAAATATACAGAACACATTTGGTGGCCACTTTATCAGTTAAGCCTAGCTAGGACTGGGTAGGATTATTAACTTGATATGTGGCTGTTTATCTGGAAGTATCCATTTGAAAAAAGGGAAGACTGTGGCTCAACCACTTCAATGCTACACCGCGGCATTACACATGATGTCCACCAATTGCCAAGTGCCAAGAAAACCACACCAGCCTGTACCACTGAGTCAATGCAGGCAGGATTCATCCTGACCATGTCAAAACAGAATCTTGACATTCATGTGCCCACTGTGAGCTTTTTTGGGTTTTTTTTTTAGCTTTTCTGCACATAGCACTGCATTGGGCGTTACTGGACTTGTTTGCTGCCCTGTTGGCTTCATACAGTCATAGAGACTATTCTGTGACCTTATTCACTTGCTGAAGTCTTTTACCCGAAGAACTGCAGCTGACTGCATGATTTTTTTTGTTGACTGCATCATCCTCTGTAAACCCTAGGCAGTGTAGTGCGCAAAAATCCCAAGGGTGTAGCGGTTTCTGATGCAGGGGCCACAATGTCTGGTAACAATCAAACCATGTTCAAAGTCACTTTAGCTCTTTATAACATTTGTCAAACGGTAACTTTACTTTCTTTGACCCGTCTGCACTTGGGTTGTAGCTACCAAAGTAAAGAAAAAGAAAAGAAGCACGTATAAAAACACTGGCACATTTCTTTAACAAAATTTAAAGTAAAAAACCCTGCAGATTGTAGCTCACTGAAAACATATTGATGAACAAAAAGAGAGTAACGACAACAACACTGGGACAAACATTTCACTTTGTAGTTACATTATGCGCAGTTCTTTTCCACTGCCTCTTACCATACAGTGTTGTGCTGTAGCTCACCAATGTTAAGGAACCCTGACGGACAAGTGCAAAAGGAACTGAGCTGTACGGTGTGGATACGGCGTATCTCAACAATGGCCATGTCAAAACAAAACCGCAACAAATCCTGCCCTTTCACTTTTGATTCCATCCATATAAATCTAAAGTGACGTCATTGTAATGCAAATATCACCCGTTTAGTTTAACGGTTGCTGGTGTGGACCTCTGAAATGGCTGGGAGGAATGATGTGTGGGCATTTTTGGTGAGACCGATGAGTTGCAATTCATCATTTCTATAGGCCTAAATAACAGCTCAGCAATGACAAAACCATGGTCACTGTCTTTTTTTTTTAAAAACTTTCTCTAGTAGAAGAATGGATTATTTGAGTGGAAAACTTACAACAAAGTATAGAAACAGCTCTTCCCTCTGACTAATGTAGTTACATATACTTCTAATAAAAAAAACCATAAAGTACCAATGTGGCATCTTAAACGTAACCATTTCATCACCAAGTGATGCTCTCTAAAGAGAAAACCATCTTTCCTTTAGAAGAAAGCTTGTGAGAAGCCATCATTAGAGACTCAACCCTGACCCTGCGTGGGAAAAGAGGTCACAAGCACATTTAAATGGGGCGGGGAGGGGAGAGAAACTGAGCTAAACTACTTAACGTAGCGGGTTTCATCAAGAAGTTAACGGAGCATTAGCAATAAGAACACACATACTGTGTTAAAGTGTTGAGAAGCTGCTTACTTATTGTAATGGCAGGTTGCGATTAATTAACATTTGTCCTGTGAAGTCTCTGTGGTTATGTTTTTAAAAAAAGGAAAACCAGGGAGGCTGCATGTTATTCTTTCAGTTCAGGTCAATTGTTTTCATCGAGCTAAACTGAGTCATGATTACACAGCCTTCGTGTTTGGGAAATGATGTACTAGAAAGCCGAAAACGAGTCAGTTTAGTGTGAACAAGCCACCACATGTTCGCTGTCTGACCTGACGGCAGGTACTGAAGCGGAGCGACGGCTGTTAACATAAAGGCGGTTCGTCTTTATATTAACGGACTTTAAAAGGAAAGCTTCACCGCGAGCAAAACCGTAAGCAATTTCCCCAAATGCGGGACAAATGAAGGCTTATCTTAATACAAGCGAACTTGTAACCTGTGACGAACGGTAACTTAGCAGAGATTCACTTCTAACGTTACTAGAAATTTTGCACGACGACAGGGCTGACGCCAAAACATTTCCCCCCCCCCACTTTTTCTCAAGGTAGCCCACCTAATTTCACCTACCTCAAACAGACGTGCGCGAACACACCACAGACATGGCTTCAGCGTCAGGGGAATATGTTCACCAACTCAGAAATCTCCTAAACTAACCTTTTCACCCAGTTGTTTACAAGACCACCGACGCAAATTCTGCCATCGGGGGGGAGGCGACTGCGCCGTCTCGCGAAGCAGAGGTTGAAGAAGCCACTCCTCGCGCTGAAAATCTGCCTCCAATTAGGAGCCCGCGGTTGCTGAGTTTAAGTGCCATCGGAAATGTTGACACCGCTGCTTAAGCTCAAACGATCGACCAATCAACCCTGTAAATAATGGGCTTTAAGCGTGACGTTTGGGGGGCGGGGGGAAGTTGCAGGCCCTTACAGATGAGTTAAAGCCATGTTTTAAACAGCAACGCGCGGCAAATGATCGCCGTCGCTGACGTGATAGTTACATTAAACGTCTCTACCGCCGCCTGCCGCACAGAGTGTGTCTGTGCTAATATATCAGCAGCTCCTAAATTTAATTAAGCAACTATTGTTGTTTTTAAAACATTTGTTTTTTGTTTTTAAAACTTCCAAACAAAATAAAGGATGTGAAATATATTTACAAATATGTTTAGAAGTTTAGAACCTGGAGAAAGGAGGGGGGGGGGGATCCCGAGAAACGCTTGAAAGTAGAAAATAGTCTAAGGTTTCAAAATAAAAGCTTTCATGTCTAATGTAAATTGTGACGTTTGGCTGATAGTCTAATCTCCACAAGCAACAGAGTGAAGTTATGATTATATTTTATGAGGGATCAGTTGAAGCCTAAGCTATGTCAAAAATACAATTACTGATTTCTGGTCAACTACACCTGTTGGGGAAGACATTATGATACAATCAAAAGCTCAGTGATAGCTACTGAATGGACCTTGTAGTGATATTGTTTTGTCAACTGATGTTTCAAGATTGAACTTTTAAACTCAACTTTCCTGTTGGTTTTCAATGCGTTTTATACCGTCAGTTCACCCCAAGTGTGGCACATTTCAAAATGCCCTATCCCACAACTGTCAGACCCAAATTTTGAAATTACCACCACGCAGCCACATATACACCCTTACCTTTACCACAAATAATTCTGTCCCAATTACATTTGAAAAAAACAAACTGTCAATTCCACGAGAGTAAAAACAACAACAAGCTAATGGATGTAGTGACTGTTCGAAATTCTGAATCTACAAGCTACTGTAGTTTAATCTTGTCAATGCCCTGACAGTGGATTAAGCCAGTGTATCACACAGTCAGTACACCAGAAGCCTGGGAGTGGGATCATAGACTGGGATAAGTTGTACAAAAAAGGATTTGCTCTCAGTTCAACAGGATAGGAAGGATCAGAGGGTCACCCACACCTGAACTTTCCTTCCCCTATAGCATTGGGGATTTCTGTTGGTACAGAAAGCCGAGACAAAAACCAGGAAAATAGAGAAAGAAGGGAGCTACTCTCAGTCTCAGGATGAACACATACAAAAGTTAACCCTTGATGTTATGAGCATGGCCCCACCAGGGGGCCTGGAATGAAAAGTGTGCCAGGCATTTTAAACCTCTGCTGGTCACTCACACCTTGATGTCACATATAAATCAAATCAAAAGTAGTTTCCATGGCCATCACATGAGTTTGATGCAGCAGAACAGTAGTGTCGTAGCCCTTTTCACTCATCTTTCAAACCTCCTGTCCTCTCTGTCAAAAATGTGTACTCTGCTGTCCCCAAAGGAGTTCCCACTGTGCTTTAAATGAAGACAGACTGCTGCGTCTTGACCTGTGGGGTTTGCTCTACCTCGGTTGTGTTTCATCTCCTGATGTATAGGGCTCTGTATTTGTTATTGCTTTGGACTTCACATTGCTCTGCAAATGTTTGGCGAGTGTTTTTTTTTTTTATAGAGGGCAAGTTTCTGACCAGCTTGGTTTGAAAAACACGAGGATGCAGTGTTTATCGAAGATCAGACTGCGTTACACTCCAGCCATCGCCACCGCTTCTCTCCTCCGCGTCGGTCTGCTCTTTCTAATAGGTCGAGTTTCTGTGTTGACAAAGGCCCACTTTAGGTAGCCGCAAGCTTTTAAAGCTTTCCTGTGATGGTTGCACTTGTCTTTCGCCTCAGTGCTATTTAGCAGTGTCAGCCCTGTGGTGAAGAGTCCTAAAGGAACCCTGACTTTTCCTCTGCTTCACTCGACATCTTTGTAAAGCTGTTTCTAGTCAAGTCGCCATGCTCAGTGACCACTTGACTATGTTTTGCCTTCTCTAAAACTCATAAACGATTGTTTGAGTGTTCTTTTGCAACATTTTTTGTGCACTCAATTTACTTTTTGTCTTCACTTAAAACATTTTAGGGAAAGTTCAAGGAGAAATGTAATTAATTTATTGTTTATTTGTCATTATCATGGTGTAGTGGAATGTGTTACAAGGGAATTTAATACATGGGTTATAAGAAAACACTGCAGCTAAATATTTTAGGGCTGCAGATAATGGTTTTTTTTATGAAAGCATTAATCATTTAGACCGCAAACCAGAAAAGAGTGGAAAAATGGCCTTCATAATTTCCAAGAGGCCAAAGTGATGTACAGTATTCAGATGTCCTTTTTTGTCTGACCCACAACACTCCAGAATCCAAAGACATTCAAATTAGAAAGATAAAAAATACATGAAAAGCAGAAAACCCTCACATTTGTGAAACTCGAATTAGCCGATGTTTGGCATTTTTGCTCTTAGAATGACTTCAAAATAGTAATTTAATTTTCTTGCCATCAGCTAGGCGTTTCAGCTCTTAAATATTCAGCTCTAAAATAAAAATTGTATTGCTTTATAAAACCAAAATAGATACTGTATAATATTATATTTAATATTACTGTAATAAGCATTGCCAGAATATTAGCTTAAGTATGAGGTCTTCAAGTAGTTGACAGGGGATTCAAACCAGGATTTATTAAAATTGTTCAAATATTTGAAGACGTTTTCAGATACATTTGGTTGCTGCTTTGGGAGCAGTATTAGCAGAGAGGTAATTTCAGGGCCAGTGAGAAGAGATAACATTCCTCTCATTAGCACAAATTATTACAAGCCTCCAGTGACAGCGAGCAGAGCAGTTTATCGGTCAAAACCCCTCACTGGATAAATCAAACATTCACAAATGGACTCCTGAGCAGCACCAGTTAAACTGTGGTGTATCGAGAAGGACCAGGACAGGAGCGGAAAGGAGAGGGCCCACTGGGGAAATCAGACAGGAAGATGGGGTTGTGAGAGGGTGAGGTTTCCATCAAGGCCTGGCGTTTATTGCGGTCAGGCCTCTGGTAGCGGAAGTTAAATGGTGGTCGCAGTGTCACCGGGCCTCCTATCTCTTCAGAGGATGAATCAAAAGGACCAGCAACGGCCGGTTGCCGTTGCTGATTTACTAGATCTTCAGCGGACTCACTGGAAGATGAGGTGAGGGGGTTAGAGGGGTGAACCACAACGGAGGGGTCAAAGGGCACAGGGTGAATGGGCTTGGGGTCAGACGGCGCAGGTTGAACAGCAGGGGGCAGTGCGGGGTCAGAGGGAACAGGCTGTGGCTTGTTTCTTGCGTCATCGATCGGAGGCGGGAAGGTTGGGATCTCAGGGTCCGTGGGGAGGTCGTGACCCTGAGGCCTCACTGGCCTGAGGGTGTCCACATTCTGCAGACAAAAAGAAACGATCACACCACGCTGGTATTTTACAAACTCACTCTCACTGGCTGCAAAAAGAGTCTCAGTCATGCAATATTACATTACACACCCCAGCTCTAACAAGGAGTGAGGAGACAACATAATTATAGCACGGAACCATACAATTTGAAATCTCACACATACGTTTGAACACACACATGCACAGCACCCAGTGCATCTGAAGACACAGCACAACACACAAGATATGACACAATAATTATATGGCCAGTGGCATTCATTCAGAAAGTTAAATTATCATTTTAAAGGTTGATTTGGTAAAATCTAAAACAAAACAGAGCATAAAACACTCATCAAATCTTAGTCAGACAGTGGGTTATTACATTCCCAACTGCAGTCGCACAGTGTGAAGTGACTTTATATTACACTGGGCCCAAGTTTTTGCACTTTGCTCACAAACTGACTTGCATCTTTTAATGCACTCGAATGTTCTGTTCTTTTATGGGGTGTACATGTTGTTTCCGATACGAGTGTTAAACCTCTGCTACTGTTTTCCATATGATCAGTGCACTCTCGTGGTTCACAGATTATGACAGAGGAGAATCGAAATAATTGGATGTGGTAGTCTTTAAGTTCAATTTCAAATGTAGGTCAAAGTATCCCCATAAATCTCATTAAGTTCTAATGTGTGTCAAGAAAGAACATGAAAGCTCTGAAAACTGTATAAATATGTTAGTAGCAAGAAGCTATTGGATGGAGTTGTTATTGTTTCACGTTTGCTTCGTTTCATTTTCGACATATTGATTATGTACTGTATTTGTTGTAACTTGCCACTTGTCACTTAGGAATAAGATGTATGTATTGGTGCGTAACGTACATGTTTTTGACTGTTATTGCACCACAACACCAAAGCAAATTCCTTGCATATGAAACCTACTTGTCAATACATCTGTTTCTAATTCTGATGGCAAATATTTTTTAACTGCTTCCTTCACCTGTATTTTGAACATCTCACAGGACACCTGAACATCAGGATGGACGGTCAAGTCTCCATGCACAGATCCCGCACAGAAACCTGCAGTCTGAGAGGAGAAGGCGAGACATTTTCTTTTAGGATACTACTAAGCAACAGGATATAGCAGGGAGGGCCAAAAAAAAAACAAAAAATAAACTAATATATATATATATATAAGCAATACAATAATAAATGAAAAACTGAGGAGAGGACCTGTCAGGCATCTTTAATAAAATAATCTATTACTGCAGCCTTTTAGTGGTGTCAGTTTTAAAACTAGAAATTAATCTGTCATGTCATCAAGTAGGCTAACACTTCCAGGAACAGCTTCAGTAAGAGTAAACAACTTGCTGGCTGACTGATGTTTATTTAAGTTTTCTGAACAACATTCATTAGCATCATAACAGTGTCAAATTGTCAGCATAGGAATCCATTTTTCTAATTAATGGTGCACCTTCAGACAATGTTGTTGAATTATATCCCTTTTTTTGTCCTTAGAAGAAACATTTTGATGTCTCCAAATCAAGATTGGAATGACATGCAACTTCGGTTTGTGTGTGACTGTTCAAGTATTACACTAATTTAGCATTTTACCTGTCCAATATGGTATGTTTATTGTGTCGAGCAAATTGTGAATCTTTTGACTCTCTCAACAGCCTGCGTTGAGTACCTCTGTGTCAGATTCGAGTGTCAGTCGTTGGCAGGTGCCTCTTTCGGTCACACCCTCTGGACACTCTTGGACTGTGTACTCCACAAAGCTGGCCTTCACTGGTACAACCTGAAATATGAACATAATGTGGTAAGAAAGGGGCAAATTGCACAAATAAACAAAAACAAACAGGCATATACAGAGAGATGGCATGGTTGCTGTAATGAAATGGCTATTATCCTGGTTTTAGGGCACAAAAAAAGTTACCTAAGGGGAATCACTGTACGCAGAGAGGAGCAATATACTGATCTTTTGCACCCAATCGAACTACTGAATTTCTCATTTGCTCCCCAAACAAAAGCCTGGTCAGACAGTAAGGCCTGAAGTGCCTTCAGTAATCCTTTGCAACCTTGCCAGACTCTTTTGTCATAATGGTTATTGTGGAGCTATAATGGTACTCATCTGGCACACAGAAGCTCAAAGGTGCACTGTGCTGTCTGCTCATGTGCACCCAGAGATTTTTCTCAAGTGTAATTTCCCAATAAACACAACATTCAACACATTGTTGTGTAACGAAATCAGACCCAGAGCTTTCTTTGTCCGATCAAAGTTAATAACTGTATATCCAGCGGTACCTGCGCTGCAGCTCTAGTGATCTTCTTCACACCGAGCCCTGCACCCAGCGTGGACTGTCTCTTATAAGACGCCAGAGTGACCTGAGCAGCTATCCTGGCCTGTTGGCTTTCTACAGGCAGCAGGAGGGGGCAGGTCGGACAGGTCTGCTGGAGCTTCTCTGGGGGATCTACAGGGACCAGACAGGGATAATACACATGGTTAAGTCAGTACTTGCACTGAAATTACAACTAACGAAATATTATACGCACAATATGTTTATAAGAAATAAAAGTAAGTGATTAGCGGTATAAAGTAAAAGCTGAAATACTAATAAAACATGTTTCGGAACATCTCTTGTGAATGATTTGATAAAGCCCACATTCACCTTTTTCACAGGACTGTGTGGGTGTGTACAGATGCTTGATTTGTTGTAATGAAAGAACAACTTACGGCTTCAAGATTCTCTTAAAAATATGTAATTTGGAGCAGAGGTCTAAACTGCCAAAATAACGCAAACACTTGTGTAGGTGCTCAGGGCCTTCAAGTGATCTAAAAAATAAATATTAAATCGCAGTATGAGATTAGACAGTTTTCGTGGCCGACATTTTGATTTGTTACAGCGGGAAATCCACAGGTGTAACTAATTACATTAATTAAGGCTCAATTTCATTTAGGTGTGCCAGTAAGACATTATTAATGTTATCAGTTACACAAATTAAAATGTTTACGGAGGGAAATGTCTACTCAGAGATTTTCCTTTCTTTCTGATGATTCTTCTCTACTGAGCAACGTTTCTACAGCAAATATGACTTTGAGAAACTCAAACCGGCACCAGCGGTTGCAAGATATGTCATACAACACAATATTATAGTGAAATCCATAATTTCTATCACATCCCCCTATGATATTGTATTGTAGAATTTTTCTTTTTAAATTCAAGGTCCAAGGTTTTGGGGGGGGGGGGGCTTATATGGTCATTCTCAATTATGAAACTTAAACAGGCTTTTCGATTAAACTAGCTTTTCACACTTTTTATTCAACTGCCGTTCATTGCAATATAATGCAGAAGTAATGACTGACTAACGGCCAAATGTCAAACTGCTAATCTTACATTATGTTAATGTTACCTGGGACGAGAGTGCAGTCGTAGCTGTACAGGTAGGAGTATCCCTCTCGTGTGTGGAGGATGGTGGTGTTACAGTTGCCCGAAATTTGCTGAAAAGAATAAAATAGAAGTTACAACAGTCAAAGCCACTACACTACAAAGACTTGGCAGCATGTGGCATAACTACAACAGTCCTAGACAAAACTCACTTCAAATGTATGTGTGCTCTTGTACTTCTATCTTAGCAAAGTTTTAGCCCGCGAGAGTGAGGACACGTTTGGGAAGTGAGGACATTTTGGCCTGTCTTCCTTCTTCAGTGAACTGTTTGTGAGGAAAGACTTTGGTTTTAAGATTTAAAGTTGGAATTAGGTTTAGAACATCGTCAGGGTTAAAGTTTAGGATTAAAATCCCCTTCTGCAAATTCGCAAAATATTATATAGAATATAGAAATGTGCTAGTATCAAACAAAACATCTGCCAGTGGCAGATATTGTGACTTTCTTAAATTGCCCTTTTTGCAGTGTAGGGAATGCATTATGTCAGTGAGAATCCTCTCAAATATAGCACAAGTACAAACACTGGTGTTTATTTGTAAATGTGTGTGTGTGTGTGTGTGTGTGTGTGTATGTGTGTATCCTACTGTTTCCATGAATGGTCTGACGTCACAGCGTTTCCATGGTTTTGGGCTGCCGATGTGACACTTGGTCTCCAGGACATCCAGGTCCAGATAATACACATTGCCCGCTGGGCCCTGACATGCACAATGCAAACACAAGTAATAATAGCGAGGCGATACAAACAATGCCGTGTGCTCACATTTTCCAAACGTACTGTTACAGTATATGCACCAGTATTTTTTGTTTATGGCAAGTGGATATCCGAGGCTCAAATTTATGAGAAGTCTTCTGTCAAGTACCTTCATTTGTTCAGTTACACCTTTAAGGAATCATTTAGGAGGTGCTCTGTGTAATCCCCTATAGAACTTTGGACAATATTGATTTGAGTGGTGGCGCTGAAAACAAATGTCAAGCAGGTGTAATGGAAGCCTTTTCAGGTCATGAAGCTGAACTGAGCCTCTTAAAACCTGATCTATCCCACAGTCGGGCTACAATAGCCTTCAGCAGCTGACAGCATGAAGTTCATGAAGCCTGTTGTGTAACGTTTGTCCCAGTGGTCCTGGACCGAAATGACCTGGACTTTATTAACAGTCACTTCAGTCCTAAAGGCCTCTTTTCATGAGGCGTGTAAGGGGATGGCTTCTCATTTCATGACATAAAAGTCTGTACTTCCATTTTTAAGGATACATTTATTATAAGCGACATGCGCTGATGGCAGTCATTCACAACAAAGTGCAAACAACAAATATATATTGTTGTTTTTAGTCTTCAGTGGTTGCACACTAATATAATTGCTGCTATTTTTCAATGTATTTGATGTAGTCCAGTGGTTCCTAAGCTCGCGTCTGGGGAACACAATAAGTCCTTGAGAAGCAGAGTTTAATTATCATTTCCCCAGAGTGAGAGTCAGCACATTGTGACAATGCAAGAGGATGATTTCTGATTAGAAGTTTGACTGTGCACAGTCATTTCTTACAACAAAACACAAATCTTCTCAAATGGGATCCCACTGACTTGAAGATTGGCCACGGTTGGTTAAATATATCGGTGTGTGACTTCCATTTGTCAACGGGATGTTTTGATATTTCAGCAACAACAGAAGGGAAAAAACCCTTCCACCCTTCTCCTCCTGTTAAGCATGAACAAATCACCCACTGACATTAATTATTACAACAACCCCAGGCAGGTTTTCCCACTGGCATTTGTACTGACCTGAGCGTGCAGGTGGACATTTGCAATGCGGTTGAGGGCAAACTTATAGCCATCGGTGCGATCCTCATTGATGTAAGTGGCCGCCAGACGAGACAGCTTCTCCACTGCTTTGTCATTACAAGGGATGGGAGCAAGTTCAACGGGGCCCAGTGCAAAACCCTCGCCGCACACACACAGGGTTTGAATGGATAGCAGGGATAATAGCAGTAATAATGTGCCGAGGGATTTATCCATGGTAGCAGAGGTTCAGACAGGAGCTACAAGGCAGAGCTGCTTTAAAGTGAAGTTTGTTCTCTTGTGTTTGCTTTCAGTCTCTGCAGTGACTTTTGGAATCAAAAAAGGACGGAGATGTTGAAATGATGCCAAGGACAAAGTTTATTTGATGGCAGGGGGCTGATATTTGTGAATGAATGTTCCAGTGATTCATGTAACCTGGAGAACACTCATTCCTCATTTATTTGTCCTCATTCCAAGACAAATAGTGTGAATGACAAACATTTCATTCATAATATACATACGTTTCCTGATCAAAAGATGCATTTAAGTGCATTTTAGAGAACTAATTTAATGCAACAGTCCGCATTTGCATTATAACTTGTGCCAAAGAAATATATACATTGTGGGTCGTATTTCGTGGCCGTAATATGAACATCTCACCAGGAGGGGTCACTGTGAGTTTGGTGTGCTGTACTGGAGGGAAGTCTGGTAAAACTGCTGGTCCACCAGGCAGAACTGGGTTAATGATTCACTGATATCCAGTTAATTAGACTATTAGACTTGCTCTTGTATTAGAACCTGGTAACTCTGATATTTGTGTTTTCTGTCTTGATTTAACTGCAAAACCACTGACACTTAATCTGACTGAATTTACTTCATTATGATAAATGAATAACGGTCATTATTTCTGCTGTGCCAAATGCCTGAGTTATTTACACAAATTAATTCATATGAATGTCTTATAAATGGGATGTAGAGTATATAAAGTTTTTTTTTTTATTTCAAAGCAGTAGACATTTTAACCGAGCTGCACTGTCTGTTATGGGCGGGGTTCACACTTTTGGAGCAGTCAGTTGGTTCCATTGTTCACAACAACAACGATTAATGTCTGCAGTCGCGTACAGAGCAGAACATAGGCAAGCGCACGCACACACACACACACACACACACACACACGCTCTCTGTCTGCCTAACACACATTTGATTTATCAGAGTTTTTACACAGATTCTTTTTAGTGTGAAACAAAATACATGAATGTTAAAAAAATGTTGCCCGTTGTCACTTAAGGGAAATAAGAAATTCTAATATTTATTAGCCATGTTAGCAGTGTGGCTCCAAGGATGGCAATGCAGGTTGGTCGGTCGGTCGGTCGCTCCACCCATGTTCCAACAATCTATGAATAATAAATATAACACTCTGAATGGTGCCATTTTGTACCAGTACTTTTACTTGTAATACATTAACTACATTTTACTTTTAGTCAGATTTTGAATGCATGACTTTTCCTTGTAATGGGGTATTTTTAAAATAAAAAAATAATAATATAATACCACATTGTATAATGGTAAACCTAATGGTAAACATTATACCTGCTAAACATCAGCACAATAGCATTGTCACTGTGAGCATGTTAGCATGCTGACGTTAGCAATGAGCTCAGTACAGCCTCACATAGCAGACTAAATAGCTATTCATTTAGCTTTTGTGGTATTGGGCTATGTAAATAAAATTGAACTGAAATTGAATTGAATTTTCAAGTTTAAATGATTTGAGCAATCAAGGCCAAGATTGTCAGGGCAAACAGCTTGTTTATTATTGTTTCATGTCAGTGCTTTGTTCACTTCAGCGCCAGTAGTAGGCCTACACTTTGAGTGGTTAAAATATTTAACATCAAATTCAAGTGCAGTGCGTTCTTTTTGCGAGCATCTGTCCAGGGATAATCATTTAACCCATTTCAAATATTCACTGAACCAGGTTCAGCTTTCAACAGAGGCTGAATGAGAGAGAGAGAGAGACTCACTCAGCAGAACAAATTCTGCTAATATCAGAAGAAAAAAAGAGCTGCCTGTTGTGTGTGTCTTTGTGTATGCGTGTGTGTTTTCATACAAGAGAATGCGCTCTCGTGTTTGTCTGTGTGCACATTTGACCGTGCAGAGCCATGATTGCATGCGTCAGTGTTACCGGCAGCTAGTTGTGTTGCAGCAGAAAGCAGAAAGAGTCTGTGGGGGAGAGATAAGAACGGCATGGCTGCTCCAAGGACTCGCTCTACCAGCACAACGCCAGACCCAAGTTAGGCAAACCTCCTTTGATGTGAGCACAGAGTAATCTCCCCTTCTGCTCGCCATGGAGAGATGCTATGCTGTAGCGATGCCCAGGCCCAGATACGATGGGGTTGCTGCCACTGGGGCTCCTGCTGTTCACTTTGTACATTGATGGGCCGGGGGTAAGGCGAGAAGAGACGAGAAGAGACGAGGAAATTTCTGTTTGATGTGGTCTAAATACTGTTTTGAAAGGTTTCACTGGAGTTACTTGTAGTGGGAAGTTTTACTCTGACATGGTATAAATGGCTTTTCGGGGGAAGTTCATTAGTATTGTTTTCAGCAGAGAATTTCAGGATAGCATGGTCTAAATGCTGTTTCACAGACCGTTCCACCTTGCCAAGAACAGATTTCTGGGGGAAATACTGGCAGAAATCTCCCCCTGTGTCACATCGCCTGCCAGTAGGAGAGGAAAAGAATTGGTTTCTTTACTGCACAGCACATTTAAGAAAAAATAAGGCCAATGCCATTTCTCCTCTTTCCCTTTCTGACCACATTCTACCTGGGATTTGTGTCAGAGTACGTACATTAGTCTTTTATCATTACTTTGTCCATCTCTCACAGATACGTGTGAATGAACAGAACAAAATTACTGGATGGCAGCCAGCCTTTATCTTTTGCAAATCATCCTCTTTATCTCCATCTCACATGCTTTCATTCACACACTATCTTTGCTTTTGTCTTCCCTCTCACCCTTCTGTTTTTTTTTTTTTTGTCTTTCACAAGATGCTGCTGGGTTGTTGTTTTTTTTTTATCTTATTGGTCACAGTCTGCACAGAGAAGGGAAGACATTAGGATGGAGAGAGAGCAGGAAGACGGATAATTCCCTCATTTAATTGGTTTCAAACTTTTTCTCGCCTGGAAGACCGGCTTCCTACACTGTTGTGGCCAAAATATGGACATTGATGCTAAACCTGTTAAATTTCACTGTAATTGGTCAAGCTATGCGCTCACGTTAACGAAGCTTTCACAGTTGATTGGCATTCTCTGCAGCAGTGGGGACAAATCCCTGTCATTTTATTTGGATAAAGTAGTCAACTTTAGACTCTTAATTTCCCCGTGATTTATTCAGCTTCTCATACTGCAGCCACATGAACCAAATGAGAGAAGAACACCCAAACTGAAACATTAGTTGCAATATGAGAAGTTTCGTCTTTTTATGCCCACAGTTAGTGGTAGATGCCTGTACTCTAATTAAGAGAGAAATAAGAATTCTATCTTGAATTGTAAACTTTTGGCACTTTAATGTAGGCTACGTTTTACTTTCAATTTTACTTGCAATTATTTGTGAATTTGTGAATCGCGGCACGATTCTGTAAATCCCTGGATTATGTTCAATGCCAACATTTCTTTTAACATCCAATGCAGTTGTTTTTCATATTCTTGCCTCTGCACTACCGGTGCCTGACAACTATAGTATGGTTAAGGTTCGGGAAAGATTGTGGTTAAAGCAAATAAACTATGGTTGACGTATGGTTACTTGACAACTAAAACTCTTAGGTAAAAGTCAAGGTTATTTTAATTGCGGGTATGTAACAGGAGATGAACCTCAGTCCCCTGCATGAAAGTCAGACTCCTTACTCAACCACCCACCACTCAAACCTGCACACCCTTAAAATCCACCTACAGTATAAGGCACACTACTACCTGTATCGGCACTAAACGCTGGCGATGGTTGTGAACCGTGAGGTGCAGAATCATCCAAAATGGAAGTAATCCCTACTGAAACTGGGCTGTCTGCACAGCCACTGCAGTAAATGTACGCACAGTGCATCAGTTTAAGTCGCAGACAGAAAATACCGAGGAGCATAGTCATGTCAGAAACCCAGAGCTGGTATGATGACGCACAGTATGAGAGACCGGCTCAATCACTGAATGTGATTGAAGTGCCATGTGTGGTACTCCAAACTCCGGCCCACGTGATGCATTGCCCACTCCTCATTTTACCACCTCGGTCAACTCTAAGATCATGACCAGTCACCTGCTACCTGCTACCCAGCTGGACGTCATGTTAACAAAACAATTATTATTTGGCAATAGTATTGTGGCTATTTAGGAAATGTCGTGACCCCAATTTGCCATTTATATTTCTGGCGTGTGTATGCGTACATGTGCATGCTGAATTTGCTCAGATGTGTTTGGATGCATGTGTTTATTTGCACATACTGTGTTTGAAAGCCTGTGGGCAGGTGGTTGTCTGCCTCTGTGTATCCATGTACCCTTCTCTGTGTGTGTGCTTATGTGTTTTCATGTGTGACAGGGGTTAAGGAGAAGTCACTGAGTCAACGCATGACCTTGTCTAACCGACTGGGTATCAAACTCATGACAACTAAAAACTTTTCCAGCCCTGAAGCCTATTTATACTCCCATACAGGCCTCTTTGATGTCGGCACTTAAAAGCACCACTAACTCACCCTGGAGGAAGAGCCTGGCACACAGAGGATGCTCTGGATGTCTCAGCCTGTGTGTGTGTGTGTGTGTGTGTGTGTGTGTGTGTGTGTGTGTGTGTGCATGCTCGCCATCCGTGTTTAGCTTCATGATGACTAACCATTTTTTTACTTTCATATTTCTAGACTTTACACCTCTCATCCCTTTTATGTCCATCTGCTCCAGCGTCTGAGGTGCAGTCTTTGTTTTCGGGCGAGATGTTTTAATCAGCTTTCACACATTTTAAATCTTTTCAGCATCTAATTTTTCCGAATAGTTTGTCTTCAGTTTAAGTCTAAACCTGTACTGTAATATTTTATTGTTGAGTAGATATATTGTCCCTGCGTCTCTTCTGTCAACAAGCCACTGATCTGCTATCCTACACTGTATTTCTCAGACTGCCTTATATACCACAGACCTGGAATGTCTTGGCAGCACGCCATTTCAATTATCTCTTACTTTCACTTTCTCTAGAGTAATCTTTTAATCTTACTGCTATCCACCTCAGTCTCAGCCCAGTCTTAGCATTTTTTCACTTAGCATTTTTTTCCCTCTTTAATGTCCATCAAATATTAAATCTTTTTTTCTGTTTTGATTCTGTTTGCGTGTCTTGCTGCAGCCTCCTGCTGTGCGGAAGCCTGTTGAATGCTTCGCAGTAATATTTTGTGACATTTTCATTTAAAAAAATACCAGTTTTCCTTTTCTTTATCTCTGATTGATATAACACAACAGTGATTCAACTTACACCATGAAAGCCTGTACATCTTCTTTTCTAAGCACTTCTTGTCTTCTTGAAAATAAATCTCTCACTAACTAGAAGTGATATATTTTACATTTCCATTTTTTTGGAATAATTAGAGGAGGGGCTGACCAGTCAGCAATGAACAGCAATATATACCATGAGTGAACAGTCAAACACCAGAGGTGGCTGCATCGTGTCTGCTCATCCTTGGGTCTACACCCAATAGTGATGTCACAGGGTACTGACACACCCATCTACATCACTGCAGCAAGGTGAGAAGTTAAACCATCAGCAAAAACAAACATTTCACCTGCTGCTCTGGTATGAAGTTGCTCTTTAAATCATTTAATTTAATCTAACTAGAAGAAACTGATGAGTTCAAAATCACGTCCAGTTTTCACCAGCATTCAAGAACCCCCGTCACTTGAACTTTACCTTTCCTTTCCTTCACTTCAGCTTGATCCTGGTTTGATGTTTGAATGAAGACGGCTGGTTAGGGTAAAATAAAAATTCAGGACCCAGCACCACTCCCACACAGTCTGTCTCTTTGTCTGACTACCACTCTTTGCTTGGCTGCCTCTGACCAACTATCTGCCTGATTGCACTCTCTCTCTCTCTCTCTCTCTCTCTCTCTCCCTCTCTCTCTTTCTGCCTCTCTTCCTCTCTCTCTCTGCCCATCAGATCAGTGTTGCTCACAGCCCGGGAGAGAGGAGGTGTGAAAAGCTCATGCAGAGAGAGCAACCCCAGGAAATGCCAGCCAAAGAATGACTGAAACAAGGAAGAGTCAGTGCATGTGTGGCTGATTGCCTGTGTGTACATGCAGTTGTTTGTGTGAAGTTTCGTGTGTGCATGTGTGTGTGTGTGTGTTACGTGTCATTTCCTTTCTCTCTCCAGTTTTCTGCCTGTCTGATTCTCTTCACTTGAATAAATAAGACCCTCGGCTTGACAGTGTTATAATGCATGCCATGAACTACGGAATATCAAAACCTTGTTGTTTTAGCCAAAGTGGGACTGCTATAAATATGCAACAAAGTCCATCAAAATTCACATGCTCACACACACACACACACACACTCCAAATATAGGACACTTTTACATATGAGTGTAACACTTGCACATAGTGTTTCAGAGCCAAACATGAAATCCAATTTAAGTCATGTGCGCACACCTGCCACGATATCATTGAAGTGGTTGTCCAAAGTCAGGATGCACATGAACGGCATGCAAGGAACATGATGATGTAGTCATTTCAACACTTCAATCATAGATGTTTCAACACTTAAATGCCGTAGGAGAGGAAACGAAGAGCTGTGCCCTCTGTGAATGATATTAAGCATTAATGGATAAGAAAAATACTCCACACACCACACACACTCACACACACACACACACACACACACACACACACACACACACACACACACACACACACACACACACACACACACACACACTTCAGTGGCTCTTGAGAGGAACAGTTCTGCAGCTTTATCAACCCTGAAATGGGAAGTGGTTTGTGGTATTAAAAAGGAATATGTATCTGTAGCAAGCAAGCGGAGGCGGGTAGGGTGTTGGTTGGAGGAAGAGAGGGGAAAGGATGGTCCAACGGGCAAACAGGGTCCCTGTAATCCTAATGAACACTCCTATGTAACATGATTCTGGTCCAGAGATGAGCCTCCCTTTGGCTGATCCAAACATATCACTGAAAGGGGAAGTACCCTGGAACCCTGGGTACCTAAAATATTTCAGTTTTTCTACTTTATCTTGATCAGTGCCAACAATGGACAATTTTCTTATAGCTTTAATGTTACTGAACATAGAAACATGTGACTCTCCCGGATAATGTAAAGATCATATATTATTTGTTTATTTTATGACCAGTGTTAATTATTTCAACTGTTTCTGTCCGTCATTTTGGCATGGTGGACAGGTCTAAATACTACAGTACCCATGAGACTCGGCCACCGTTGCCATGGAGAAAAAGCCAGTCAGAGGTGCGAATCAGAGTGGTGGTGAATTCAAAATGCTTCGTTGTTGAATTTGTGAATAAAAGACAACAGCATAGCTGCTGAATTAATCCAAATTTGACCCAGAAAACAAAAGTGAATTGAAGCTGGAGATGGCGTTTTCAGTTTTCTCAACATCATACATTTTTGCTTCCACTCACTGTTACCAGTGCACGTGACAGAATTTTAAGCTCAGCGATTGGATGTTTCTTGCCAAAATGCACCTTGGAAGCAGATATTTTCTGAAGCATTTGTTCATCTGTTGTACTGATGATTTTAACTGTGAGTTTCATGCTCATTCAAGCTGTAGAAGTCTGTCAATTGTGAGTCACGTAACATTGTCTACGTCAAAAACCCAATGGTACTTCACAAATCGATAAAGACAACAGGATGAAACTGGATAAAAATGTAATTAATGTTCTTTGGACCCTCTTCGTTCTTCAGAAAAAAATGTGTGTTTGGGCCATGTTTTGAAAATGAATGCCAAGAATTTACTCTGACTACGGTACAAGAGCTCAGGTATTGACCCCGTATAGAAAGAAATTCTAGAAAAGTGAAATATGACTTTAATATTGTCTCCTAAGGCAGCAACACAGAAAATCAGACATTATGCACTGATGTTTTAGCAGTTCAAACACTTCAACTGAGCACACGTCTATGTCTAACACATATTCAAACTTGACGCAAGGATTTGTAATAGCAGTTCTAAAAAAGACACCACCTGAGTGTCTCAAACATTTTAAAACTGCTTATTTGAAGAGACTGCTGCATGTTGGACCATCAAAGTGTGACCACAGGTGAAGACATGGGGCTGGTGCATACAGCATTGTAATGAGCTCCAGCCATTATGTTTCTGCATGTATAATTATCATGTGTGAATAATGTGACTGAACTGTGTGGGTACCTCCCACTGTGGGTCCCTGTGTAGCCAGTCCCTGTGCTTTCACATCTGGCTAGGGCTTTGAACTGGCAGGTGTACCATCTACATACACACAAAAACACTGCCACCATGTTGGCGAATGAGAGAAAGACATAGCCCTTTGTTGGCAAGTACAAAGAATATACACATTGTCGTTTTGGTGTTTTGGGACTGTTTTTGATACAGCATAATCAGATTCACACATCTTAGGTTTCGGAGGCTTTAATGAACAAAAGAAAACAGGCTTAAAACCCACATGGTTGTCAGGCGTAAGTCATCTGGGATGAGCGTTGACTTGACTTGAGTCTCTCTACTCATGTGTGAAAGACCTGATCTAACACGATTTCACCTCCCGGTGGCATGGCAGAATTGTATTTCAAATAAAAAGATGGAATTTACACACATGCGCGCACCCACACACATACAAAAGTGCCTTGAAATGATGTGCAGGTAAGCCAAAGCCACAGTAGAATAAGTCAAAGAATTACAGAAAAGTCACTGTCAGTTGTCTGGTGTCACTATTCCACACAGGCTCACATACATTAGCATGCACGCCTTGTTTTGGAGTTTGCAATGAGCCAAAAAGTTTGACAAAACTACTGGGCTAAACAGAACTATTTTCTCCTTCTCTGGGGACACAGAAATGCGATCCCCAAAACGATTTTTCCAAGCTAATATGTAGATTTTTCCAACAGCATGTATCGTGTTTTAATGCCCACTTTATCTTACATTGCACACAGACAGCAAAACAACACAGTAGACAGACTAAAAACAACATCGATTAAATCATTTTGGAGGCGTTTTATTTGTCGTATGACCAATGGTGGAAAAAGTACTCTGATCGTTTAACATGTGCAAATGTGCACATGTTAAATGTTGTTAGTATTTTCATTTATTTTATTCATATTTATGTTATATTTATTAATTTTATTATCATTTATCAGTATTACTACTACACTGCCCCTTTTTTTTTTTACACTTATTAGCACAAACATTTTTATTTAATTGTACTCATATTTGCTTTTGTAATACAGTTTTTATTAATGCAATGATCTTTTTTGTTCTAAAAATGACCATTATTTTGAAAAATCCTATACCCATTTAAGAAATGATCAGTACTGGTATCAATACCGGTATCAGTATCATTAAAATAGTAACAAAAAGTATCAGTATCATGTTGAATTAAAAAAGTTTGGTATTGCCTGTCCCTACTGAAATATGATCATATATTACATTATTAGATATTATTAATACTGAATAATGTATATCTAAGTAACACTGGTTTTAATAAATGCTATAACCTTTATTATTACTTCCTTAGAAATATCTGGGGTCTATATTCAAATAAAATACATAAAATCAACTTGGTTTGCACTTACACTGCATAGTTAACCAACTAACCAGTTGCAACATTACCATTGCATCCAATTACATTAAAAAACATTATAAAAAAACATTATACAAAATAGAACAACGGAAATGGGTTGACAGGTAAAACAAAACAACAAATAACAATCTCAATTCATTTAAACATCGACATTGCAAAGCAATCAAAGAAAAACACACTTTGTTTATTCATTTTACAGGCTCGTATTCAAGAATAACCTCTTTAGCTGCTTCTTAAAACTATTTTTGTAGATGCTTGAGTTATAAAGCAGAGATATGGCTCTATACATTACTGTTTTTTATAGCATTGGTTAGGGCAATTTAATGTGAGCCCTTCTCTCCTGCTCTTCAAGAACATCTTAACTTATCTGAGATCAGTGTGCATTTTATTTATACTTGCTCTTACAGAACAGCGTCTCCCGTAAGTTTCAATCTTGGAGTTTTTTCTCTGAATATCACCCCCCTCCCCCGGCTCCATAATTATGGTATTATACCTAAAATAGAAATATTTACAATACAAATATGAAAAATATTATAAACAATAAGTACAATATTTCTGTTTTTTTTAAAGGAGTGTTGTACTGTTTGTGTGGGAATGGTCAAAATATTGACCAAGGAATGTGCAAAAGTTCACAGTGCAAAGTACATAATAATAAGTAGATAATAATCCAAATGTGTAAGTAAGTAAGTACAGTACTTTGGTGTTAAATTAGTTATCACATTATTAGGTCACATGACAAGTGCTGACTTGGAAATAATCATATATAATAGTGATACAAGGTTATATAGCCCTGATCCTGAACACACACACACAGACAAACACTCACAGAAAGTAATCCTGGTTTGAAAATAACCAGTCTAATTAGTTTTCTGCTTTGCTTTGCTTTGTGCGTGTGTGTGAGGGCAGGATGGGGCTGCAACAACATAGTAATTAAGAGAAACAAGTCTTTGATCTTAATGAGGTTTTTCTACACTCGTCAGTGAGAGAGGGGAAGTGTATATATGTGAGAGGGTGTGTACATGCGCATGTGTGTTCATACTTTCTTTAAAAAAAAAAAACAACAGTCCCTTAAAATAACCTCCCGCCCCCTCTGAAATGAAAAGTAAACTGAAATTCTAAGCAACACAGTGGGGGGGTTATCTGTCTGCTCTGGTGATTTTGTTGCTTTTTGGTCACAGACTACATGTCACTTCTTTGAAATAACAGATTTAGGTCATTCTGAAAATAAAAAAAAAACTTCCTCCATCAGTTTTTCTTCTCAACTTTGTGACTAATTGACTGGAAGATAATTTGAATGCTGAACAGTGGCAGCAGGAGTCCACTCCATTCAGCAGTGAGATTGATGCATCTGAACAACACCAACAAACATGGCCCGCAATCACTCTAGAGGGGGTGCTCCACTGAGAACATCATTACAGACTCTGTGTTGTCTGCTAAATCAAAGTAGCTTCCCCGGCCTTGATAAAAGAGCCTGGTACCGACCAGGGTGGGAGTTTGCCACTGGGTTAGCCCGGGGAGAATCGTCCACTGATGAACTGAGATGCGTCTCTTTTCTGGTCAGACTGAAATTAAACAAAAAAAGAACCAAAACATAAAAGGTTTTATAGGGCCATCGTGGAAATGACAGAACTGGTCTGAACTGCTGGTTGAAGCCAGATGATAAACAAAGCAATATCAAACAGAATACAAAAAGATTGGGAATATACTGTACAATACTATCAAACTGAATAAAATATGGCTGTAGAGCGTAACACAATCAGTTCAAGTTCAGTATAATTTATTTATAAAGCCCTTCATCACGACACAGTCACGGGAGCGAGGTTATGTACATGTAACTAATCAATAATCATGCAATACAGTATTCAGAAATTCAGCAGGGGGGCAAAACAAAGCGCAACACAAAGAATGGTGGAAGAGAGATCCCAACAAGTCCTCCAAATTAAACAACAAAATATATAATTTGTTTAAGCGCTTTCTGATCTGACGCCCGCATCGTCACGTCGTCATCATTGGTTTGTGCCTTCCAAAACCGTTACAAATCGCTGCCGAACAATAAATCTGTTTTATGATGTGACACCGTTGTGGTTATTAAAGGTAACCTGTAGAGTCTTGGCCCACTTGTGGTACTAAGAAATGCAGCATGGCGCCAACAAAGTCAGTAAAGAAGAAGACTGCTAAGAAGAAAACTGCAGAAGTAGAAGTAAACAATGCAGGATTTTTATTTGTAAATGACAAAGTGGATAGACTCAGACAGATCGTGGTCTGCGTTGAAATTAGTGCTTTGTGAAGAATAGGGAAACATGGTTCAGGTCAAAAGTACTTCAAAAGTTCTGAGTACTTCAGAAAGGACCTTCGTCTTCACGGTTACAATAATAAACACGTGGTTAAGGTAAGGGAACATTCGTGTTGTTTTGGGGCACTTGCTGGAAACGAATGATGCTGTTCTTGGGAGGACAGTTTCGAAACATAACAAGCAGAGCAAACATACACGCACACACACATATGGATATACACATGTGCTTTTTAAGCTGTCCTGTTGTTTTTATCTTAATACTCATTTGTTTGGCTGTTTTAACTTTGATTTAAAAGCCTAGCCAGGGACTGCAAGGCGCTGTCAGATACTTGACGTTTCTTGTGATATAGCGACATTGAATGTTGTGAAGGATAACCTCAAAAAGAGGAGATAAAGGACCAATCAGAAAGACAGAATGAGTGACAGAGAATCCCAGTAACCAACTTCGCTGTGCTCTGCTGTTGTGTGGACTACTACTTGCGCCGTGTGCAGCCTGACATCAGGTTGGTGTTGCTCATGGATGATGGGGGAAAAAAGGCAATTATTGACCGACTTCCTCATTACAGCAACGCGTGTTTGTCTGGCTGCACTGCAAAAAGACACACCAGTTAATCTGCTGTTGTATTTCTGACAAAGAAGCTGCCCAAGGGGTGTTTGCTGTAGTAAATCACACTTGCTGTTACCACGTGTGTCACCCAATTAACCAGGACTAAAATCTGAAGGAATATAACTTTAATGTGTCCAAAGATATGATTATAGATGCCAGTATGCCACTCTGAAAACAACTCAATAATTGCTGCAGTCAGTTTGGGGACAAACAGGGTCCAGAAGAGTAAAACCTCTTTAGAAACAAATCATTGTTCATCTGGGGGGGGGGGGGGGGGGGTTTTTGGGGCGGCGGGACCCCCCCGCCTTGGGCCCGTTTATATTCGCCCTTCCCTTCCGCAGGGAATGTTTGTCTGAGAACTACAGTACAGGCAAGGAAACTCATTCTGATTGTCCTCTGCATAATGAGGCAGTTTACTGTTTAGAAAAGTACTCCCACAGACTTAGTTCTGCAAACTACGACTTATTAAACACATTCAAATACTTTGTGAAATGCAGAGATGTCACTGTGTAAATGAACAAATGTTTCTCATTTTCTGAAAACTTGACCTTTTTAGAGCGCAGTCTGTTTTCTGTTTGTGGGATACAGACGATAGGTGTCTTAATCAAACTGGAGCATTTGGTCCACGCTGCCTCTGACAGCTTCAGACAGTTTCTCATTACTTAGCTGGCATTTAGCATTTAGTCATTTTAACATTCAGTTCCACTCTTGTCTGCTGACTCAGAGCACAGGCTGTACCCTGCTACTCCAAAACACACCCAAACACACTCTACAGTGGGACATTGACAAGGTTTGCAAACACTTAATGGAATGATAAAGGCTGACTAATAGACTGATTAGGAGTGATAAAGAGATCTACACATAGATATAAAGATGGAGTGATAAAGTGATGGAGGTTTTTTGCTTGGTCTGTTCAGTTTTTGCTTCATTTGTTTAGTTAATTTATTGTGTTAGTGGCTTGTGGCTCTCAGTTTTAAGTACACACACACACACACACACACACACGCACACGCACACGCACTGCCTTGTACTGCTGTGAAATACCATTATATTCCTCCCATAATCAACAAGTCACTGGAAAACTAGTCATAAGTAACTGAGTAACCAAACTTGGCTGGTGTGTGCATGATAAACAATCCTGTCAAAAGCCAAACAAAACGTTGGCCACAACTGAACTTTTCTGAATCAATGGGCCCTAAACAGCCAATCAAACTCTCACACTTCTTTGTATCCCCATCACTGTAATTTTTGTTTCATGAGCAATGGTGGCTGCAAAACGGACGAGAAGCTGATTACAACCATTCAGAGCTTCCCAGTTCTCTACTACTTTGATTTGAAAGGCTACAGGAATAAAACAATGCTTGGTGGATGACTGCATCAATCATTGAGGTCAATGTTAAAGGACAACTCGAGCATGATTGAACATTTTCCTCATTTCCTGCTTTGTCCTTCAGCTTCAACTATCACGTTCCAGAACTTACAATAATTCACATTTAAAGATATCATCCCGTATCCTTTTTTGTTTTTCAAATGCATATTTTAAAAGGAGTCATGAGCTTCTTCATCTAAAGAATGGGGTGTTATTGTAATTATATACATTAAATCTCTTTGTGGTTTATAGCTGGTGTCTTGCTTTGGTTTCAGTTTCATGAACATACTTAACATACAGTGAACATAAGCTATTCAAATAAAGGGGGACCAGCTTATAGAGGTCAGTTTACTCGTCATGGTGTGTACTACACAATCCAACCATCAGTAAAGTCTTATCAGACACCAAAACACTGTGGAGCAGTTTATGATGCTCAGAGACTCTGGAAAGTTGTCATGGTCCAAATTAGTTTATCATTTGCCTTGACAACTGCGAGGTAAACTGTAGAAATGTGCTTGCAAGTATGTGATTGGCCAACACAGCACCTTGTTGAATGACTTTGCATTGCACTAAGTCAAAAGTTGAGCCAGGTTCAACTTTTTTGCCAGCTGATCCAATGGGTTTTGCGAGAACCCTGCGTTGTCAATGAACTGGCCTCGTTAAAATTAATGAATTGTTTTTTTTAAACGCAGGGCTGAAGTTAGTCTAAACGCAGCCTAACCCTAGTGATGTCATCGAGGTTATATCGACCTGTACTTGGAGACTTCAATTTTACAAAATAAAGTCTGTGTTAAAAGCTGGAGATGTGGAGTTTGAACGCTGTGGGCATGAAGATTTGCAGTGTGAGAATGAAATGAAATGAAAATATGCCCTTGGTTGTATTATGGGAAATGTTGGATCCAGCATTTTTGCAGCCAGACCCATACTAGGGGGGAAAAAAAAGTGTGACAAAATGGACATTTAAACATTTACACTTCCATGACAACTAGGCAAACTGCATCTGCGGACGAAGATCATTTGATATGATCGAAAGCTACAGAACAGCTAATGAATGGATCTTGTAGCATGATTGCTTTCTCACCTCTTCAAGAATAAACTTGAACCTGTAGCCCTTTCATACAACTATGCAAAATGAAATTGCCAGAAGAAAGTATAAGTCAATGGTCTCCAAACATGTACCACTGAGATGCAGTCTACTCCTAGCCCTACATTACAGCAGTTAATTTCTCCTCTGGCTGACCAGCTGGAATGAAAACCTGTACAAATACAACCCGTCCAACTCACTGATCTGTTTCTGCTTCCAAATCTCACAGTGACTCACTCAGGGAAGAGCTATCCCCTGCTGCACTGTTGTTGGCTACCCCTGCCTCTCTCAGGTGCAATAATTTGGAAAATCCCACAGTACTAAGGCTGTCTACTTGCCAGGTAATGGGACTTTTAAATGACTACCACACGCTACCTGTACAGCACACCCTGCTGCTGCACAACACAGTATCAGGAGATTATCCCCGGGCGTACAGTGAATCCTTATCTTTACGTTGCAGTTGGGATTATTTTGCTTTTGGTGGCCCCAGTAGGAGAGAAGACTTGGTGATATAATGAAAGCAAAACCCATCAAATAAAAAAATAGACCGGACACCTACTGGAACTCTATATTATCAAATTACTCTCCAGTGCACGCAAGTTAGCTGCAATAACCTTCGGCAGATTTATTTCTTTTGTAGTCACAGCACATGACTCAGAAAACTGGCACAACACATCCAGCACTGAATTCCTGAGCTAAGAAATGCCTCCGCCATGGCAGCACATCAGGTACCACAGGTGACAGAGACGTCCTGTTAATTTCCACAGCAGTAACAGTTATGTGCCAGCCATATACACACTGAATCAACTGAAAAGACTGGTAGAACTGTTTCAATCCAACATGAGCACGAGAATTAGTGTATTTATCAACTTCTGTGTGCACATGTGCATCTTGTGTGTATATCTGTGTGTGTTGCACAGAGGGATGCTTGACTCCCAATAGATGTCATTATTTTCCACTTGCAAGCTCTCATCTCAGCATGAGTGCAGAGGTATTTTTATTATTCTGTCTGTGTTATTTTGTGTGTGTGTCTATGCGTGCGGATGCACACATGAATTAGTGTGTGGTAAAGGGGGGGGGGGGGCATGGACGCTTTTGTGTGGGTGCGTGTGTGGGTGTGTGCTTCTTAAAATGTTTGTCTCTCAAAAAGTTCCAGACACTTTCTCATGCTTTCTGGTTAGCCGAAAAGTGCAGGAAATCTCATTTCCTACTAAAATTCCTGCAACAAAGAAGCTACGGCGCATCAAGTGTCACAGTGTCGAGGGAATCGGTTCAAGTCACTGGCACAAATACAATCTTTCATCTTGTTCGGGAGCAAGCTTTTGAATTAACTCAGTATGTGGCGTGACTGTGTATCAGGCTGGCAGGCACAGGGCTGATGTGTTGGAGAGTGGGATGGGATTCACCCTGAGAGGAAAGAGATGACACGATCAATTACATCAGCAAAAAGCTTGCAGAAGGTGTTAAAAAGTGCTTTGGTGAATGCTGCACCTGGATAAAGGCAGCCAAGCGTTACTGTGTTGGTGTCAGCACCACGGAGAGCAGTGTCTGATCAGCACCATGGACAGCACCCTGCTCACTGCACCATGACTTCAGTTCTGATCACTGAGATTCATCTAATTTTTGACCTATTAGTCCAAGTAGATCCATTAAAGAGAATCGGAATGCGTGAATCTGAATTCTTCACAGGAAATCTAATTCCCACACTGGACCCAGGCTGGGGCAGAATTGCTGCTCCTGTAACTCCAATGATGTAAATCTGGCATGTGGAGGCAACTTGGGGGGTTGTCAGTTCAAATGCTAAAAATATGCCTGGGTAGACGGACTATAACAATAGCACAGTGAGTCAAACCCGATCGAGACCGAGTCCAGATGGGATGTGTTGAGTGGAGTTCGATCAACACTGCTTTCAAGTCAAAAGAGGTGGAGTTTTGAAAATATGTTAATTTAAATTTAACTAACCTTTAGATTAAAATGTCTTACACTCGCATACAGCAGTGCAGTAAATTTACATTGAAAATATTTTATTAATGTACAAAAGAAAAAAATAACATTTCTTGCTATTTTGTTCTGTTTTATTTAATCTGGTCTTTTTAATTTTAATGTATTTATTAATTTATATTTATTTTTACTGATGCACTTGTGATTCTACACAAAAAAATATACTCACCTAGAACTTGCCCTTCTGAACTTTTTTGTACGTAAGTATATCTGGATTCCTTAATTCCTTCAATAACTTTTCTTTTGTCAATGGAGCAACTCCTTCTTCAGACACATAAATCAACAAATCATGAATGAAACTCACAGCATTATATTAAGGGAAACTTTGCATCATCAGATTTGATCTGTGATCGATACAAAATGCAGGACTTAGACGTAAACATAAGATAAACAGTTTTTGTTGCCGTTTTGATTAGGTAATATTCAATGCAGGGTTTACCAAGTTAAATTGAAGACCTATTAAGACCTTTTCAATACCAAATACAATGCAATTTTATACCTGCTTCACAATCCTACTGGCAAATGTATGAAAGTATGATGGAAATCCAGTGAGGACAATTTGGTCTAGAATTATTTATTATCATGTCACATTCAGTATTTCTAAGCCTTAATGATATAATTAATTAAACTAGCATGGCCTGGACCCAGATATGCAGCAGAAAATGGACTGAAGTATTATCCAATGAAGAATGATTAATTTATTTAAGTTAATTTAAGTTTTTGTCCATTATGAGTCATTGAGCTTCCTAGATACTGCAGATAGTAGTAGTGACAGTGTTTGCTACAGGTCTGGTGGTGCTGACTGAAAATCAACCATAAAGGATTGAACAGACTCCTGCAGCACAATGCTCCAATGTTGCAGCAATTCTTTTCAATCTATCTTTAAGTGAATAATGTATCTCGACGGCGTATATTAAATACAAAAACATTTCATAACTCAAATTACTGCCTAAAGCTGGCAAGAGAAACTATGTAAGACCTTTTTATTGAGGAAACTGAATTCAGTGCTTTTTAAGACAATTCAAGACCCGTAGATACCTTGAATAAATATTACAAGGCCCAGTTATCTGTCCTGGTTATAAAATGTTACTTGTTGCCAACAGCAAATAAAATTTGATGCAAATCCACCCAATTCCTAGCAGACCACCTGTGCGCTTTCCTTTCTGTCCACTTTTATTTGAGTCAGCTTTCGTATGCTCAGCCCTGATAACTCCATAGTTTTTGTTAAGAATCAATCCCACTCTCTGCCACACTAATTAAAGGAAATAAAACTCAGTTTCTCTACTTTCATTTCCGTTAAAGTCAGACCAAATTAATTAGGTTACCTCCTATTTGCAGCCTTCTTAATGTTTATGAGAGCTGAGCTTGTTCTATTTAAACACGACTCACATCGATGAGTTGTTAAGATTTTTATATAGGCAGGTGCTCCACACCACCTTTTACAGTATTTCCCAGGGTTTCTGTGTGTTGAGTTGTGGTGATTTTCACAACCCTTTTGTCTATTATGTCACTTGTTTTTACCGCTATTTGTCTACATTAATCTTTAGAGAATATAAATCAGGAAACTAAAAAAACCTACAGATGGGTCAAGCACTTTTGCCCTCTACTAACTCTCCACTCTATCCTCCTTGTGAAAACTGAGACCAATTTAATGCTGAATAACTCCCTGCAGCACTGAGAGAAAGAGACAAAGAGAGACTGGGAGGACAGAGAGATGAAGAGAGCAGTCAGTGGAGAGAAAGGTAGAAAGTGAGACAAAAGGGAAGGAGAGAGGCAGACAGAAAGAGATGGATAATGAGGATAGACAAAGCAGAATATTTCACCACTGGAATATTTCACACTTCACATAATATTTCATTCTTACCGTCAGATTCCCGGGTTTGAGATTCTCCCAGAGCAGACAGATTGACAGACTATTTTTCATCAGCCTTGCATTTCCTCCCCAGCTCCTGCAACTGTAAACCTCTCCCTAAATGACTGCCATAAATCCTCCACAAACCCACATATATTTCTGCCATATTCCTGGTGACAGCTGATTATTTCTGCAGCGTTTAATGTTTGCGTTCACAACCACAGTGTATTAATCTAAGTAGCACAATAATCGATGGAGCTATCATCGCTTTGTGGGTGTGTTGATTTATAAAGAACAAGAGGTCATTTGGAAATATAAAAGAAGTTTCCTGATCTGAAAAAAACGTAATCATTACTTAATAAAGTTCCTCTTGATTTATGAAATGATAGATACCGCTCAAAAAAATAAAGGGAACACTTGGAGTTACACTGTGTTGTTTAAGTGTTCCCTTTCTTTTTCTGAGCAGTATATTTAAAAGGTATATTGTAAATTATGTGGGTTTGGCGGAACTGACCATTTGCAGTTACTCTTGCTACACCCGTCAAGCTTTCCATTCTCGCGCCGCATTTAAATGCAGTTTATAGGGAAAATGATGGCAGATTTATTATCAATATTTCATAATAATTTTCTTCTATTCAGACCGAGGTAGACAAAAGCAGGCTGCTCATTTTCAACCGGCGACCATCAATTTGAAAGGACAACTGCAGATTTTATTAGCTGTAGCTATAGAGAGGCGAAGTGCCTCCCATCCTTTTGGAAAAAATATGTACGGTAGTCAACAGCGAGAGCCACGTTTTCTTTGATCCTGTTAGAATTGCGTCGGGAATTACACCTATGACGTTTTTCAATTTCAAAGATAATTTTGCAAGTCAAGAAAGTCGCGGTTCGTCGTACCACTTGGTTTTGTGTGAAACCGCTCAGTGAACTACCATCTCTCGCTCGCACAATATACGTCACCAACTCCAACATGGCCGTCCCACCTAGTGTGTCTTATCCAGCGATAAACTAGCTCCTTTTATCATCTGGGAAGAAAGAACGAGCAAGACCCGTTGCTCGTGTGACTAATCCGGTAAAAATCCGGGTACTTTATACATCAATGGATGAAATTTAGGCATCATAGCTTCAGCGGCTCTGGGTAGCTTGTAGAAAGAGAAAGTCATAACGCCTATTCCCAATATATCTTTACACAATTCAATTTATTAATTCAATTGTATTTATATAGCGCCAATTCACAACATAAGTTATCTCATCGCACTTTTCCTATAAAGCAGGTCTAGATCGCACTCTATAATATTATATATATCTGTGAATTGGTTAAAAACGCTGTCTCCGGCTGACTTTTCAATGTTTTCAGCTGACTTGTTTTTAAAAGGGTTCTTAAAAATAAACATTTCAATCGTGTTTCAGTACTGAGGCTAAAGCTACGCGTCCCAGGAAATCAATCTAAATCCTTCATCGTGTAACATGTAACGCTAAATAAAGAAACAGCGTTGTTTTCTTATTGCAGTGTGGTTAAAGTATGAAAAGGAAACCTATACAATTAGACTTATTCTTTCTAACAACCCCGTTTTATCTTCCATACTTTTTTTGTGTGTTTTCAAAAAGTGTTTCACTTTTAACATCCCGAGAGAGAAGGCTTTCGGGATGAGGTCTAACCGATGTGTTTGGCAAATGTAGCGCTAACTGGCCGTACATTGGCTGGGGTTGCTGGAGTGTAAACTTCCCCAAATCCTAGAGCAGGACAGAGTAGCTAACGCTAGCCTAAACTCTGATAGCATGCAGGACCGGTTTTGAAACAGTGGGGAAATACTACTGTGAGGTTATTAACAGAGGTTTCTTTCATTAGTTTAACCCCACAAACTAATGTAGTTAGTTAAAGATGTGCTCCTTGGACATTCGGTTACGTAGGTAGTAAGCTAGTTAGTTGGACATGCTAACAATTGCTGCTAACTATAGAGTAATAAACACGCTGGTAAATCAATGTTTCACTTTTTCTATTATGTTTTTGTTTTTGGAAAGAGTAAAAAAAAACAGCCCCAACAACCAAACCCCCCAGCCCCCTCCAAACTCTCATATCTATCAGCGTATCTCTCATACCCATCAGACATATTAGGATTGAAAAAAAACACTCTTCCCTAATGGGAGAGTCAAAAGAAGAGAAACATAGTGAGTCACAGCAATCCATCCCAGGAATCATAAATAGAAAAGTGAGATGATTATCATGTTGAGCTGCCTGTCTTGTATGACATTTGACCCTTGTTCTACTCATGAGGGCACAATATCCCTGGAGTTTTCATTATTCTGTGCTGGAAGAGCAGAATTAAGAATAACTGTCTATATTATATGGGATGTAGTTTTCTAAGTGCCTTGCTGTGTTTCATTATTTACCCCCCCACTCTCTTGTCGAGGAGAGCTGAGCAGACCTTCCTGACAGTATGCAGACCTCATGATGCCTCAATTCAGTATTAAGAAAATACGAAATTGTCTCATGAAACGGTAGCTTCTCCTCTTGAAAATCTAGGTGCTATTTAAACATAAGTCATCGCCAAACTATTTGTGATTCCCTTGTATAATTACTGTAAACAAATTACACCATGGTAGAGATGATTGGTAATGTGAGCCTTGCACCAGTGATGCTGTCGCTGCAAATCTGTCTCTAAATTAAGCCCATATTTCCCAAAAAAAAAACCCTGTAAACTTTAAATCTGTTTGAGAGGAAGCAACACTTCGTCTCAATTAAGATGTTGTATCTTCAGACAAATATTTTCTCTTCTACTTTACTGAAGATGATAAACAGCTACATAATGATTTTCCATATGTCTTTCACTCCTCCTACCATCTGCCTGTGTGAGAAACTCTGAAGCATTAGCTCTGTTTGTGCTGAATGAACATTAATCTCCTCCTGGTTTGTGTTACAAAGCAATCTAGCCCATTGCTAGTCAACTTTGACCCCGTGGCACACAACGTGAAATGCAACGTTCGACAGAGGCTGCCAATCTTCCTGGACAAGTTCTCATTCGTTTGCGGTAAATATCCCAGGTAGCCGGGCAGAATCAGTTGCAGCAGATTGTAAGTGCACTCATCTGTGTTCTGGCATCAGAGGACCAAATGTTAGCCAGCTCCGGCCCATATATGGCTGCCACATTTTGGTGAGATGTCTAAGTTGGGGTGTAGAGTTGGGCTGAGCAAAAGCTCCGGTTATCAGTAGTCGAGTACTCAACACCTGGAACACAACCAATGAAGCTGAGACGATTCTGGCATGTAATTCATCTTGAGTGTGGCAACAGGATTTAGGCTGCTGTTTTTTGCTACCTGGGTGTACTAATGCAGTGAAATGTGTTACAGTAGCTTTAATACTTTAATGCCCAACTGAAATTAAATTGCATATTTGTTCTGCTACAACATAAAGATCTGTTCTGTAAATCACGTCCTGCTTAGCACCTGCTTTGTCAGTTCAGCAAAAAGTGCATTACAGGACTCTAATCTACTAGAAATAAATGCATGAACCGGCTTTCAGAATCTGACTGCGACAGAAAGCACCTAACTTCAGATATATTTCTAAGATGATAAAAGGTAGTCTTGGATGATATGTGTTTGAGAGCCACTGTATAAACCCGTCGGGAAAGGTGTTGGTTTTCCATTTACATAGATGGAGAGTTTTTACCATTCAAATAATTTCACTTTAAACCATACGGTCAAGTTGATGAACAGCCAGCCTGCGACACAGCACGACACACAAGCGCCACAGACTTTAAAAAACAAGCCAAATTTGTTTTTCTGCTAATGTCTCTGTCTTATCAAACTTACAAAGACACACGTCTTGCGTTGCACCTTGGCTTTTTGAATGAGCTGCCAAACATACATCCACCTGGGAAAACAGCAGGCAAGATAACCAATTAGCTGGTCAGCTGTTTTGCATTCAACAACTTAAAAACGTACCTGCAAATGTCATTTTGGTCAGTTTAAATATATACGCAGTATACTTATGCAATTCTTGTTTGCTTTGTCTCCCGTTCCCCTGCTGGGATTCAGCTTGCTCCCTTGGCTGTCAATCAAATACAGACACGCCCCTCCAGTGGCTCTGCAGAAAAGAAATATTTCTGATAAGACCATGTTATCTTCCTTTTAATAATAAAAAACTATTATCTTTATTTTTTTTTACTGCAAAAGGAAATGACTAAATTTGAGTTGGACTTTGATGGAGTGCAGCGGTGTCACTACCTCAGTTTGTTTTACATCTTTAGTTGGTGAAAAATTTAACCAAAGTTTTACATTCAGACAGTTGTTTCCAGACTTGTTAGTCATTAAGCTTTGCTTGCACTTTTCAAGAGTTGTCAAACTTTAAAAAAGGCTTTTGTTGAACAAAAACAGCTACTTCTGGTTACTTCTGAGACAGAGAAGAGGACTTTCCAAAGAAAAAAAAAATTGTAAGAATGGTTCAGTGATTTAGACAAGGACTGCATTTTGTATGGAGGTGAGGAATCATGTTCAGTAAGAGACAGGATTTCTACATGTCACGTATTTCTTGATGTAAACTAAATACAATTCATAATGTATTGTAATTGGGTTTGTAACAGCTTACGTCATAGCCATAACTGTTAAATGAGACAACATTAATTGCGCCACATGTTTTTTTTTGTGTGGAATTCCTCTTTAAACCTGATTATTGGAAACTCGTGGTTAGGGTCACAGTGATACCTTCATCGCTCTTTGAAATGACAACCATGTTTGCTCCACGTTCCTTGTTCTATTTCTCTGTTGCTTAGGCAGCACATTTTTAAAGTGTTTGTCATGTTGCGGGGCAATGAAGTGTAGCACAGTGCTGACGAACAAAACTGAACAACAGTGGCTCTACACCACAACAATCAGTGGCTCTAGTCAAGCCCTTGGCTGGGCTGTTTAGTATGGAGATTTGGTACTGGAGGTTAAATGAGGAGAAGACTTTCCTTTTGGGAGAAAACCAGGCGTCTCCTCTGGCTGCTAACCATGTGAAATATTAACAAGGCCGGGGACTGTACAGAGGCTGCACCACCCTGGCCTCTGCATAATGTCAAGACACAGAGACTGCATAAAAAAAAAAAAAAAAAAGAGACTTTGTTCTGAAAAGGAAGAAGATAAAGAAGAGAAGGGAAGCCGCAGACAGTTTCGGAAACTCTAACGGCTGATGTTATTTTGAAAAAAGCAGAATATGATTGAAATTCAGAGAAAGAAAATCTGTGAATACTTGACTCAGGCAATAATGACTCAGGCACATGGCTGAATGGAGTCATCTGACACATCCGATGAAGTGTTAAGCAGGTAATCAATCAGTAATTTAAAACAGATTATAATTTAAAGTAACCTTCTGAGCCCTGCTGCATGCGAGTCAGTCTGAGCTCAGCACTTAAACTATATCTAACATGATGCAACTGTCCTGCAACTGAGACACACAGGGAGAAAAATATGCAGGATACCCTGCTTAAGTATGCATCTCTTCCATTTTTAATAATTGTCTTAAATCATATGTTGATTGTATTAGTCTTATGTTAGGGCATTTAGAAAACCAGAGGCAGGCACTGACTCAGTCCTGATGTAGCACAAAGGCTGCCCCTCGAGAAGTTACAATGATGCTCATATCAGCAAAATTGTAGGCTTTTTCAATCGCTGCAAGCGGAGACCGGAATTCAGATTTGTACCACAACAAGATTACTTGACATTTGTTTACTGGAGAATGGCAAACAGGGAAAAAGAAAATGATGGCGATATGGGCGAGTAGGAGAGAAGAGGATATGAAATGCAACAAAGGATGCAAATTGGTTTTCAAACTGCCATATTTCAAGTTCAACTTTGCCGTATGTCAGTGATTTTTTTTTTTGGGGGTGTTTTTAATCTTGACTATACACCAGCCGAGACGCAACAAAGCATCTAACCACTTAGATATCTAATTTACCCTGCGAAGGAAGTCCAGGCGTCTTCAGGGAGCAGGCTTGAGAGCAGAAGTATTCTCTGGTACATGAGGAGACAGGGGCCAAATGAGGCAGGCTGATTGCTATTCTGGAACCGGGCGTTGGGTAGAGAGAAAATCTGTACACTGACAAAAGAGAAAGAAGCGAAGGGTGTGTTAGGGGGAGAAGGTGTGGAGAGAGACGTAGGCCACAATTACTGTAGAGATTTGTTCTCATAATCAGAGAATTTCCCCCATTTCTCCCTGTCAAACACACACACAAATATATTGTCACTGAGCCATCCCATCTTTTCAAAGATGATTTAAAAGTACCAGATTTTTCTACAGTACCCCGTTGCTATGGCGATACAAAATTGAGTCTCTCTCTCCTTCTTATGGTCAAATCAACATGTAGGTGCAGTCCTGAGCACAGGGGCCGGCAAGCTGCGTGAGTGTTATCTTGGCTCACTACACTGCCTCCCTCTTGCTGTTGTCGTCGCTTCAATGCGGTGACAATGAGGGAGCCTGAATGAATCAGACCGGTGTGATCTCATGTTAGGGGCTTCCTCGCACCACTGCGGCATGCAGTGTGAAAACCTCGCATCTCCAGAATGCCTGTTTTTTTTAAGTGACAATGAAGTCCCAAAAACATTAAGTTATGGATGATTTAATGTGATATTGGTAACATTAAAGCTAAGAGATCACCCATCTATTAACAGCATGGCCTGCCCTGTTTTCATCTTTTCATAAACTTAAAGTTTCTTTAGGTGACACTCTCTCTCTGTAGCTATGGTGGGTGAAATTTGTGATGCTACTATTTAGATAAAACCACAGACTGAATCTATTTGCACAGATTGTAAACTAAGTTCTGTAATTTTACACAAAATAAACCAAACCAGTGTCCGTTTCCATTTGCTACTTTATCAATATTTTCAAGGTGATATGACAAGATTAAATCATTTTTTTAAGCACCAGTAAATCAGCATTTCATAGCTGCTTCTCACCTAAGATGGCATTTGTGCTTGTTGCACTCAGCTTTTAAATAGAATCAATTGAAAACGACACCAAAAAATACATACCATTCAATCCGGTCGTATCACAAAGTCTCAGCAGTGAGCAACGAAACTAAAAAAAATTAAAAAAAGTCTTCCATAGAATGAAGTCATGGTGGAAAACAATTTAATCTTTATAAACACATATCTGCACAATCTGTAGGCAAGGAACAAGATTTTGGTATCGTAAGTGTTCTGGTTTCCGTTTGTAGTCTGAGTAATATTGATCAATCACGTTGGTTGCATGCAAGTAAACAGTCCGTGTGGAGAGCAAAAGAGGAAGAACGCACTGGCTGAAATGCAATCTCAGAACCCATCGGCTATCGTCTGACCACAATTTAGCTTTTTAACCAAGCTTTTATTTACTTTTTAAAAATGCATCCGCATTCAAATCGTCAGACGATAGCCGATGGCTTCTGAGATTGCTGATCGAACTATAAACAATGACTGGTGCACGGAAGAGGGAGTCTTGGCCCGGAAATCAGTAATAAGAATATCTGCTGAATACGACAGAATGTTGATCAATATTTATAGGCTCTTTTTAAAGGAGCAGTTTGTAGAATTTAGTGGGATCTATAGCGGGGAAGTTTCCAATTGTAACTTGTGATTATACAGTAATAAAAACATTCTTATAAGTATTATATTCCATTTCTGGCAGCAGATACTCCTAAATGTTACACACTGGACCTTTAACAAAGAACTATTGCTGACCGGGTATCAGCTCGCTGTCAATTAAACCCTCGGTGTACAGCTCTGGTTTTAAAGCAGGGTTTGTTTTCGTCATGTTCATACTTTAAGAATATTCCGGCAGAAGACTCACACCGTTAAAAATAGGATTGAACAGAACTACTTCCTACAAACACTGAGGGCATACTCAGAAAGCAACACAAGTACTGATCCCTACAGAAGAATCACTGGCTAAATTTAAACTTCAGAGGCTTCAGGGCAGAAAAGAACAATGGGATGCAGGAAATAGACGGGGGAGGGGACGTTAAAGGGGGATAAGGTCGGCGGAATAAAGAGATGGCAAGGGAAGAGGAAGAGAGAAGTGTGAAAATGCAGACAGAGCAGAGATAGCATGGTGGGTTTCTTGACCTTTGACACGGATTTAAACTTTGGGCTTACTAAAAATACCTCTGTGGATGTTCACTTCCACTGCAACACTTAATTTTCTTCATCTATCTAATTTAAAGCTTTTGTTATATCAACTACGTGATCCCAACCACTAGCATCTAACAGTGTACTCATAGAGGTAAGGACATCCAAGGTTTAAATATTAAATAAACTCTTAATTTTAGATAAATCTCTCAACAAAAAGAAGCTAACACTCACATAAAGCTGTCAGGTAATTTGCACGGCATTGTCCCAAGCTCGAAGACAAAGTTGTTTCTTACCACTTAAGGGGGGATATTAAGTTCAGATGAAGTTTAAAGAGTTCAGCATCAAAGTTACGTTTGACCCAAATATCTCAAATGATGGTTCTCCGAGCAATAACCAGAAAAAAAAAAAATATATATATATATATATGTGTCCATTTCATCTGGATCTGTTAACACGGTTTTACCTTGACGAGGATACATTAAGCTTCTGGAGAAAACACTGCATAACTGAGCATGAAAAGGATAACATTTTAAGATTTTCAATGACAGCACAAAAAAAAAACAAAAAAAAAAACACCTAACTCTACTTCTACCATATAGACCCTCAGTAAATGTGATGCGATGTGACCCTGCTGTGAATCGCTGGATTGAAGCTCTTACCATGTAGCTGTGACAGGATGAGGTCAGAAGTGATTTAAGTCACGTCACTGCAGCAGTTCAAAAAAGCAAGGGGAGCCATAAATCTCAGATTTTTTTTTTTGTTTTTTTAAACAAGGTGTTAACTCCCTGCTGGGGTCGAGAACCACTCTGACCGGAAATTTAAAGCACTGTTGTCATTTCTGGAATTTCCTTGACTGTTTAGTGCTTCCTCTCCTTCTCCACAGAGGTTCATACTGCAACTTGCATACATAAGTTTGAATGGATTCTTTAAACTGAGGTGCAAGGTTTGCCTTCAGGTCTGATTTTAGACAAAAGCTGGAGTGATGATCTTCACCTTGTTGTCCAAAAAAAAAACAAAACATTAAACTAATTGGTCTGAGTGGGGGCTATCTTTAAAGACCAAAGTGTCAAACTTTGAAAGGCCCAAACTCCAACACAGAGTGTGGTTGACATTAAACTTGCTGCACACATTCTGTATTCATTGCAAATTAAAGTAATTAGCCTAATGGAGTGCAATAATTAAAGGTCAAAATCTTTACCTCAAACGTGATGACTCAAGACGCTGCCGGTCTGACAAATCTCGCAGGGATGATGCATCTCGGCACAGTGTTCAGGAATTTAAAAAGTTCGGCTGCAATTAAAGGTCAAATTTTTACATCTTTGAAAGGGAGCAACAGCTAGCCTACAGCATCAGTCTGACTTTGATAAGTCCATTTCAACTCCACTCTGATTTGACGGAGGTGGTTTTTGACTACAATTGCTTTACATAGATGGATAATGGCTGATATGCACTGTAAAAAACCTTCCCTCTACAAATCAAGTGAGGATTCTCACACCGTAAGTGGTCTGATTTTCTTTTCTTAGTTTGATGAAAAACCAACCTTTTTTTAAGATTTCAAGAAACTAATCCAAATTACGAACCCTAAGCACATTCTGTATGTATACAACATAAAACCTCACTAATTATTATTATTCCTTTACATCACATCTGTAATGCTTTGAAGTCTGCCAAAGATGTGCAAGAGTCCCACCAATTTAGCATTGCACTCCTATAACATAACAAAAAGGATAAAAATCAAGGCAGCAGAACCAGAGGTATATTTATTCCATGCATTCTTTCTTGACAAAACCTGGCACCTACAGTACATGCAACTCAACCATGAACAGTGTGGTCTGAGATTACGGGGTGTTATGTTAGTAGCCTTGGCTACTACTTGGGCTGTGGTGCGAGTAGCCACTATTGTAACACAATGCTAATGTAGCCGTGAGCCGCTAGCCTCAAGCAGAGATGAGGAGCGGGCTACAGAGGTCTGGTAAGCTAACTTCTCTCGAATACCACACTTAAAGATCCCGGCCCCCATTTTCAAACTTGTAGTCTTCAGCCACAACTGACACCGCAATCTTCCCATATGCACCAGTACTCCCCAAGACCAAACAGACTGTTCCCCTTTACTGTAAATCTAGGACTCCAAATATCCAAGTTGTATATTTGGATTTAGCCTAGGATTAGCCTCAGAGCTAGTCTAACGACTGAACAGCCATAAATGCTCAACCTCACACACCAGCTCCAGATTCTGATGCCCAGAGAGGGGACAGTCAGTGTTCCAGGCTTTCCATTCCAAGTCCCACAATGCCTGAATCTGTTCCTGATCCTTTCACTGTACCTTGCAGATGGCCACTCCACAAGGTAGCGAGCCTGCCTTGCTTTTCACCTGCAAGTAGCACCGCCGGACTTTTCTTTTGCCGGTCAGCGGTGTATTCATGAAAATCCAATGCAATAAAATCATGTTTCACTTAGTCCAGTAACACCCAAGCAACAGTGCTCAGAAGCAGACTCACTGAACACGGCAGGTACTGTGGGGATAAAATAACCATAATTGAAGTAAACCAGGCTTTTACAGTTGTCAACAGACATGCCGCAGAATGAGCAAACAAATTAAAAAGGGGAAAGGCAGCAAGATAGTGCGCAAAAACAACACCGCAGGCCAAACAGAGAAGAAGGCTGGGAAGCTAAAGCAAAGAGGTAACTCACTTAATCAGGCCAGGAGTGTTCACTGCAGAGTATATATACTGCAGTAATTGACTAATAAGGGGCAGGCATGCGTGTTGGAGACTAATCATGTGAGTGACTAAAATGACTGGGAAAGTAAGGTAAAACAGAGGCAGTGGATGGAGGACACAACTGTGACAAGTCCAGTTCAAGTGAAACACTGGATGGGATTTAAATCAGAAGCAAAACCACCTTAAACCGATTTTAAACAAATCACAGTGGCAATAACAGACAAGCTTTCTTTCCCATTCAATCAAAAAAGAACATTTTATTTACTAGCTGCTTTGAGGAAATGGCTTGCCCAGGTTTAGTTTTTTGCTTTGCTGGTAAATGTGTAACTCCGACTGCTCAGAGCACAAGAGGTCTCAGTTCAGATCTGTGCAAATCTCTCCAGTGCTGCGTCATATTTATTTTAGCAGCCTAGTAGATAGAGATAGCTGCTGCTGACTGCTGCTCAATAATAGATAACCCGTTCATTTACTTGGGGAAAAAAAACCCAATTCACAATTCATCATTTTCCTGAGAGTTCTGTGAGGGAAAGATATAGGCGAATGAAAGAGAAAGAAACAGAGCCGGAGAGAAAGAGATTCACGTCGTCTCATCTCCAGGAACGAAGTTCGGAGAGCAAAATGCCTCACACCAGTGGACCAGTGTTGGAAAAGAGAGAGTCAATTATTTATCCAGGGGGTTGTTGGGGTGGGGTGGGGGCGAGTGGAAAGACAGATTTGTGTTGGTGAGGTTGTGTGAAGATGACTCACTGTATGTGACACACACACAAGTGCTTTCATATATAATCTCTTCTTGCTTCCTCCGTCTTCTCTCTCATAACCTCCTTCTGTCACTCATTTTCTCCGGTGGTGATGAAGTCATGCCGCCATTCACCACACCCGGTCTTGTGCTCCCCACTAACACGCCTGGCCAGGCTTTGGTCTGCTACCAGTGAAAGCCATTAACCCTTGAAGCAAGAGAGTTGGGGGCGACACGTATGATATCATCCATAAGATATGAGCTCCATTTACCTCCTCTGGCACGTTTCTCTAAACTCTGAAGGCAATAAGACAAGGGCAGCAGCTTAAACTTGCAAAGATGGGAAGTGTTACCTTCAGTAAAGATAAGGATTGGCAACTGGTCCACTAAAACTGCATGGATATGCATGGGAATTGTAAGCTTTGACGCGGAAGCTTTGATGGCATATTGTTGAGAAAAATGTTGATTGAGCACCTCTGAGTTCCGCCCTACTGTGCGACATCTCCTTGTGATTGGATGGTAGCTGTGAGCGCAGCCGTGCTTCTAGGACGATAGAGAACCTAGGTGCTCCCTTACCTGTCGCTGATTGCGTTCATTTTCTAGTTGGTCTAGATTGTGAAATAGAAAATATCTGATTAGTTAATTTACCACACTGACACTAATACTTCTGAGGGGCATACGTTAAGATACTAAGCAGAGCCTTTTCCCTAGATAAAACAACAAATGTTATTTTAACTGAACTGCTTTAATTTTAAATACTTTTGTCTGTTTTGTTATCTTACACCTTTTGTTTTTCTCGATGGCAACACATGGTTCAAGATTGAGTGTAGTATGTTCATTGAATAAAGTTCCATCCATCCATTCGTCTTCTTCCGCTTATCCGGAGCCGGGTCGCGGGGGCAGCAGTCTAAGCAGGGACGCCCAGACTTGCCTCTCCCCAGACACTTCCTCCAGCTCTTCCCGGGGAATACCGAGGCGTTCCCAGGCCAGCCGAGATACATAGATGAATAAAGTTATGGTTAGGAATACATGATTTGCTGAGAAGCAAATGTTACATCAACAAGGGGTTTTAATTACGTAGAGTTAAGTTGAGTTGCATATTAAAATATAGTTATATTTGTATTATTATTCTTCTTCTTTTCCTTTCGGCCGCTCCCTTTCAGGGGTCGCCACAGCGAATCATGCGCCTCCATCTAACCCTGTCCTCTGCATCCTCTTCACTCACACCAATTAACTTCATGTCCTCTCTCACTACATCCATAAATCTCTTTGGTCTTCCTCTAGACCTCCTGCCTGGCAGCTCCAACCTCAGCATCCTTCTACCAATATATTCACAGTCTCTCCTCTGAACATGTCCAAACCACCTCAATCTGGCCTCTCTGGCTTTATCTCCGAAACATCTAACATGAGCTGTCCCTCTGATGTACTCGTTCCTGATCCTGTCCATCCTCATCACTCCCAAAGAGAACCTCAACATCTTAAGCTCTGCCACCTCCAGCTCCGCCTCTTGTCTTTTCTTCAGTGCCACTGTCTCTAAGCTGTACAACATCGCTGGTCTCACCACCGTCTTGAACACCTTTCCTTTCATTCTTGCAGATACTCTTTTATCACACAACACACCTGAAACTTTTCTCCACCCGTTCCAACCTGCTTGCACTCGCCTCTTCACCTCTTTTCCACAGTCTCCATTGCTCTGAACCGTTGACCCTAAGTACTTAAAGTCCTGCACCTTCTTCACCTCTGCTCCCTGTAACCTCACCGTTCCACCTGGGTCCCTCTCATTGACACACATGTATTCTGTCTTACTGCGGCTAAGCTTCATTCCTCTGTTTTCCAGAGCAGACCTCCATCTCTCTAGATTCTCCTCCACCTGCTCCCTGCTCTCACTACAAATAACAATGTCACCCGCAAACATCATAGTCCATGGAGAGTCCTGTCTAACCTCATCTGTCAACCTGTCCATCACCAGAGCAAACAAGAAGGGGCTCAGAGCCGATCCTTGATGCAGACCCACCTCCACCTTGAACTCCTCTGTCGCACCTACAGCACACCTCACCAGGGTCTTACAGCTCTCGTACATGTCCTGCACCACTCTAACATACTTCTCTGCCACTCCAGACTTCCTTATACAATACCACAGCTCCTCTCTCGGCACCCTGTCATTCGCTTTCTCTAAATCTACGAAGACACAATGCAACTCCTTATGACCTTCTCTGTACTTCTCCATCAGCATCCTCAAAGCAAACACTGCATCTGTTATGCTCTTTCTAGGCATGAAACCATATTGCTGCTCACAAATGCTCACCTCTGCCCTTAGCCTAGCTTCCACTACTCTTTCCCACAACTTCATTGTATGACTCATCAGCTTTATTCCTCTGTAGTTGCCACAGCTCTGCAAATCTCCCTTGTTCTTGAAAATTGGCACCAGTACACTTCTCCTCCATTCCTCGGGCATCCTCTCACTCTCCAAGATCTTGTTAAACAAACTAGTCAGAAACTCAACTGCCACCTCTCCTAGACACTTCCATACCTCCACAGGTATGTCATCAGGACCAACTGCCTTTCCACTCTTCATCCTCTTCAACGTCCTCCTCACTTCACTCTTGCTAATCTTTGCTACTTCCTGCTCCACACCAGTCACCTCTTCTACTCTTCGTTCCCTTTCATTTTCCTCATTCATCAACTCTTCAAAGTACTCCTTCCATCTTCCCATCACACTCCTGGCACCTGTCAATACATTTCCATCCTTATCTTTAATCACCCTAACCTGCTGCACATCCTTCCCATCTCTATCGCTTTGTCTGGCCAACCTGTACAAATCCACCTCTCCCTCTTTAGTGTCCAACCTAGCATACAAGTCCTCCTATGCTCTTTGTTTGGCCTTTGCCACCTCTACCTTCACCTTACGCTGCATCTCCCTGTACTCCTGTCTACTCTCTTCAGTCCTCTCAGTGTCCCACTTCTTCTTTGCTAACCTCTTTCTCTGTATACACTCCTGAACTTCCTGGTTCCACCACCAAGTCTCCTTGTCCACTTTCCTCTTTCCAGATGACACACCGAGTACCCTCCTACCTGTCTCCCTGATCACATTAGCTGTAGTGGTCCAGTCATCTGGGAGCACTTCCTGACCACCCAGAGTCTGTCTCAGCTCCTCCTGGAAAACTACACGACATTCTTCCTTTTTCAACTTCCACCACTTCGTCCTCTGCTCTGCCTTTGTCCTCTTCATCTTCCTCACCACCAGAGTCATTTTACACACTACCATCTTGTGTTGTCTGGCTACAATCTCCCCTACCACTACTTTACAGTCACTGGTCTCTTTCAGATTACAACGTCTACACAAGATGTAGTCCACCTGAGTGCTTCTCCCTCCGCTCTTATATGTCACCTATGTTCCTGCCTCTTCTGGAAGAAAGTGTTCACTACAGCCATTTCCATCCTCTTGGCAAAGTCTACCACCATCTGTCCTTCTGCGTTCCTGTCCTGAAGACCAAACCTGCCCATCACATTCTCATCACCTCTGTTCCCTTCACCTACATGCCCGTTGAAATCTGCACCAATCACCACTCTCTCACCTCTGGGGATGCTCTGCATCACTTCATCTAACTCACTCCAGAATTTCTCCTTCTCTTCTAACTCACATCCTACCTGTGGGGCATAACCACTCACAACATTGAACATCAGCCCTTCAATTTCCAGCTTCAGGCTCATCAACCTGTCTGACACTCTTTTCATCTCAAGAACATTCCTCACAAGCTCCTCTTTCTGGATAACTCCTATTCCGTTTCTCTTCCTATCCGACCCATGGTAGAACAACTTGAACCCTGCTCCTTAGCTTCTAGCCTTGCTACCTTTCCACCTGGTCTTCTGGACACACAGTATGTCCACATTCCTTCTCTGCATCATGTCAATCAACTCTCTAGCCTTCCCTGTCATAGTCCCAACGTTCAAAGTCCCTACTTTCAGTCCTACATTCTTAGCTTTCCTCTTCTCTCTCTGTCTACGAACACACCTTCCTCCTCTCCTTTTTTGTCTTCGACCAACAGTAGTCCAATTTCCACCGGTACCCTGTAGGTCAACAGCACCGGTGGCGGTCGTTGTTAACCCGGGCCCCGACCGATCCGGTATGGAAGTCATTGTCATGTTTTGCATTTTTAGTTTGGCATGTGTTTTACGTCGGATGCCCTTCCTGACACAACCCTCTGCATTTATCCAGATTTGGGACTGGCACATGAAGACACTGGCTTGTGCCCCCCTGCGGTTGCATTATATTTGTATTATTATTATTATTATTATTAGTACTAATTTATCATCAACATCAGGATTTTCTAGTGTTGCTAGCGGGACATGCCGAAGATTCGACAGTAGAACCGATAGAGCTAACGTCTAATCACAAGGAAGTAACGAGCTAGCCAATCACAGCACAGTAGGGCGAGACATTTGACGCACGGGTGGGCAAGACAAATACGCCTCAGGCCTATGTGGCTGAACTATGGGGACTTTGGTAAACAATCTCAATCATGGCAGAATATATCAGAGAAGGTGGGAGGACTAGATAATAAAATGAATGTTGTGATTGTTTACATTTCAGTGTAGTCCTTAGCATCCCAGTTAGCCGCTTTACGCTTCATCCTGCACCTTGCACAAACCATGCATGTGTCAGTTGCAAATGTGGAATTAGCTCAAATATGTTATGACACTGCAAGGTCATGGTGGATGGTCTGCAAAGCATGTGACTGACACATAAGATCACTGTAGTCTTTAGCAAAAGTTACTCAAACAGTAGTAAACAGTTTATTTGTTGGGGACTATTTTCAGCCACGGATAAATCCGCATTTGGTACTGTAGTGAGTGTTTACAACAGCAGGACAGTGTATGTGGGATTGACTCAAAATACACTACAGTGTGTGGGTGTGTGTGTGTGTGTTCATGGTAATAAAGGAACATGTCACCCAGCGCAACGGTGTGGCTTGTTTTTGCATTTGTAATAGTTTTTGGACAAAAATGCGAGCTCTTTGTGCATCAGGTTTTAGCTACACAGATGATACACGTTAGTAGGATCAATTAATTCATTATCCTTTAATTCTTAGAGGTGGCAGATCAGTAAAAGCTCATGAGTAGCTTTTTTAAGTGCTCACATGGGTCCTTTTAAGTGTAGGTTCATATCATTTGGGAGCTGACTAGCTGCATTTTGATTTCAGTGTTTCAGTGAAATATATGGAGAATGTATTTTTTACTTTTCAATTGCAGGCCACACTTTATTGTAATGAAATTTAATTCTCTGTCACTTAGCTACAGTTAACGGGTTTATGTCAATTACACTCCTAACGCGTATTCATGGCACTCATTAGCAATTTGCAATAGTTCCTGTGCTGCTAATCTGTTTCATATGAATTGATGGGGCTCTCACTGCTCTGAATAATACACTGCAGCAGACTCCACAGGCTGTCAGGTAATGGATTTCTTTTATTAGTGAATCTTGCTTTAAATGTGATTCAATTTAGTCCGCCTCATGGGTTTTTCAGCTTTTGTAAATTTTTTGTCAGCTCAGCTAACGCTCTGAAGAGAGCTTCCCTGTATCATTCAAAGTCATCATCCAGTCGTCCTGTAAACTTTGCCATTTATCAACAAAGAGTCACAGTCGCAAACACGAGCCGCTCACTGATTTAAAAAACTGAGTCTCACTCCCATGAATGATTAATTTAGTCTGCTGGCATAAAAGTGGAACTCATTATGGAGTTTTATTACCTTTTTTATTACTTTTCAGAATGCAGTTGTCTTCTATAATGTGCAAAGGAATTTATCGCACAGTGTATCGGGAAAAATATAGGCTTAATGTTGCCTCCAGTAGGGAACATCAAGCAAAGAATATTGGGCGCTCCCATTATTATTATTAGCAATATGACCTGCCCAGTTTACCTGCCATGTCCTGAGAAGACTTAAAATTACATCATTTTGAAAACCTCCCCACCCTGGGTTTTGTTGACATTGGCTGTATTTTCTCATTGTTTGGGGTCCCACGGCCTCACTGATGTATGTATAATAATAATTATAATAAGTGCAAAATCAACCACTTTTTTCCTTCTTCAAAATCTTCTTTCCGTAGTAAAGCCCAGTACTTATATTTGCGGTCAATTAGGTACCAGAGAGGTCCGAACTCCCTGTTAAGACTTCTTATGAACGATCTGTTATAAGATTACAAAAACCGAAATCTGAACAGACTTGTGTTTTACAGCTAACAAACAGATGCAATGCATCATTTTGAAACATCAGTTCGAAATCATGTTTCCGAGCAATTCTCATAAAATTAGGAAAAGCCATGAAGTATCGAGGTGACTGAACAACGTAAATTATGTTTTATGAGCTGTTTGACATTGTGGGAAATACACGTATTTGGCACGTGGGACAAAAACTCTCGTATTTGCTTTCTTGCCGAGAGTTAGAGGATTGATACCACTCTCTCGTCTGTACGGTAAATATGAAGCTACAGCTAGCAGCCGGGTAGCTTAGCTTAGCATAAACACGGGCAACAGGTTAAAAGTTAGCCTGGTTCTTCCGGAAGTAGAGTGCGGCTTGGGCTGCATATTTCTATTGACCCGTGTCCGAGAGAGTAGTAACCGAGCCCGACCCGAAACCGACGCAGTTAATGTAAGCTGTCGCACTGAGTCCGTGTTACCCCGTCACGCCATTGTTGTTAAAATGGTTATTGTTGTGTGTCGATTTCGCCGCATGGTTTTCGGTAGTTTTAGAAATTCCCCGATGAAAAATTTTGTTTAGCCCAACACAAGCAGTAGGTCCATCATCATTTATTTCGACATCATATTTTGACTAAAAAGAACTTTAAGCTTGAAGCACCGTGTCAAGTAGGCTATCCCGGCTGACGGGACCGAACCCTAACATTAATTCAAAATTGTTGGCCGATCCAATTCAAGATTCTTGGTACCTTCAGACCAGAGGGTGGATAGCAAACCTGCCTACCTGCACCTTTAAAGCTCAATAATTAAAACGCGATATCTTTTTTGTTTAATCTGTACAAAAAAAATGAGTGTAGCCTACTGTTGTTTTTAGTGTAAAATTGTGGTTTTTACACTTAAGAGCTATAATGTGTTAATTAGGAACTTTAGAGGTGCTGATTTCAGATTGTTACCTTCATATTATGTAGGATATATACTCTTCAATTCATCTCAGTCCTTCATCTTGAGCTTGACTACTTGTTAATTGATTACCGAAGCGGATCAGTTTGATTGATTTGTCTTCTTTATTGACAAACAGTGCATTGTAAATGTAAGACTCAGAAAGTTAACAGCTACAAACTCACACGCGCACGATGTACAAACATTTTACTGTACACTGAACAGTATATTACACACACACACACACACACACACACACACAAAGATGCACAGGCGTGCACATACTCACATTATATTACAGTATTATAATACATTACAGTGGGATGCTCTGACTATATGAGCAGTAACACCTATAACAGTATTGTAGGTAAACAGAGAAAGGCAGACTTCAGCTGATTACTGAGCTGTTTTTTCTTTTTTTTTTTCTTCAAGAGAAACCATATACAATACATACATAGTGAAAAGTATGGCAAGCAATAGCAAAGAAAATATTCAAATTGAATAATTAAAACGGAGAAAACCTTTTCTGCATGTCCATAGAGTGTATACAGCCAGACTGTTTTAGTTCAGGTTGGTTTGATGAAACGCTGAAAAGGACACATGGAACTAAGGCTACTGGCTAAAATGAGATAACAAACCCTTTATTTTTTGGGTAGAGAAGACCTTTCACAGTTTTGGGATAAATGCTCTCCTGAAAACCCATAACAACACACTGCAGGTTTTTCTTTTGTGTGTGAAAGTAATACTTGCCAACGCATCATTAAGAGATGCAAGTTAAAAATGCGCTACTCTCAACACCGTGCATCAAAGAATAGAACGAATGCTCGACTCACTTGCCTTTTAAACGGTTAGAAATGCAGACTTGAAGCAGAGTGAGTTGTACAGAGAGGTTGTGGGCACTAGGAGAAGAAAGAGGACAGCCGGGTAGAGCAGGGAGAGAGAGACAAAAAGAGAAAGAGTAATCTCTCCACACCCAGCCTCATTTCTATTCAAACACGAGAGTCGAGCTTTGCCTGTCGCGCCTCCACCCCTTCTTTTTCTCTCTTCTTCTGTTATCCTTCCCTTCTCCTCTTGCCCCTTCTATTACCTATTCCCTTTCACTTTTTCAGACACCTACAGTATCTATTACACCAGAGCAATAGGAGAGGAGAAAAGCAGCCGAGTCGGTCCAGCGTCCAGAAAATAACTGCAATTAAAAGATAAATCCACCCTAAAGCACTTGGAGGAGCTTCTGGTGAACACAAATGGCATTTCTGGGCCTATGGTGTTGCTAAGTGGTATATTCTTCCTGTTTCAGTGGTTAATTGGCCAAACGTAATGTGACATCATGTTGATCTATTTACAGTCCACTTACAGTGAATGGAGTTCTCTATCTAAAACATCTGTAGTAAATGTAGTAAATGTCAGGTTTTGGTGTCAGTCCCTCAGAGGGCTCGCGAGGGCTTTTGTCTGCAGCTGCCATTTGTACCACCATTCAACAATGAACGGAGAGAGATTTATCATAGTCGTCTCCATTGGCAGTAATCCCAGCAGACCAGAATACATTGGATCTGCGAAATGTCACAGGTATACCCTAATGCTCTTTACACTAAAATAGAATGCTTTATAACAAAATTACGAGCTAATAAACAACAAGTATTACAAATATAGAAAACTTTAAGGATATTCACAGGTGGATCTTTCCTTTAAAGGGGAGAACCACCTTAAAACAGAAGCTGTGTCCCATATCCATTCTATATAGAGTTGGGAGGTGGGAGGAGGAGTTATTTCGGGTTTCCCTGGTTCTGCAAGTAAAAGTCTATTAATTTTTTCCTTTGAAAATGACCCCATTTACACGTAGTCACTAAATGCGTCCTGGCCCGGATCAGACAGCAGTCCAATTAAAGGCATCCAAGAAGCATACGAGTAGATTGATTGTTCAAACCACCTCCGGAGATGATTCAAGACGCATGCTAGCCAGATGTTGAAAAGGTATAAATGCATAGTACACTTTTTTAGCAGTATAAAAAATAACCAACAGATGTAAAGTTACCCTATGGAATTTTTGACCACTAGGAGCACTATGGACTTATGTTTTTATGAGTGGTCCCCAGTATTTGTGCACATGCATGTGATTCACATTCCTGCTAATGGTTTCACACTATTCCACTGGTCTACTGCAATGTGCCACTAAAAGGGAGGGAAGAAGAAGACTGAGAGCAAGCTGACATGGATGTAAACAATGCAGCTTTAAAGAAGCTTAAAACAAATGTGTAAGCGTTTTATAAGGAAGGAAATACATTCAACATGTTTGTTAGACCTCAAGGACGCACACAATGCGTTTTGTTGATTAAAAATAAACAGAAACTTTGTTTATAAGAAACCTCCACAGGGCACCTTTAACAGCTTAAAGGGGAATGCTATGCACCGATGCATGTCAGTAACACTGAAACGTTCAAATGTCAAGTGTCCATCAACAGTATACTCGAGTATACTTCCAGAGTGAGCACTATTGAATCTATACTCAAAACCTGCTGAGATTTAGTGTGTAGTACGGAACTGGGACACAGCCAGTGTCTTAGGGAAACATTTTATCTTTAAAAAAGGTCTACAGTTTCCACAGATTTTACAATAACATTTCAATACTTTTGTTTGGTTTAGTTTGGATGATAAAAACGCTGTTTACGTGCCTAAAATAGTGAAGTGGAAGCTTGGTGATTTGTATTCTTCAACATGAGACCCTTCAAAAAAAGAAAAAAACGAAAAATGAGAAACATTTAAAAAGCTTGATGTCAAAACTCCCCGCTTTCAATAAAACGGATTAAAAATGTAATTTAGCCTCGAACTAGAAGATGTGCCCAGACATTCAGCACTGATATAATCAGAAAGCGTATTAGCTCTGTTTTCTTGTATAATAGTCTTGTTCACATACACAAATAAGAGTTCTCTCAAAGATGTTATTAATATGTTCCTCTCTTTTAGGGGCTGAATTAAGGGTGGATTTAACTTTTAATAAGCGCAGAAAACGTCTTCTCCATGAACTCTCACAGCACTTACATATAAACGATCCCATTTTCAGCAGCAATGTGGACACAACTCACATCTGTGGTGTTCCTGAGATATCCTCTATGTGGTTTATATTTGTGCTCAAACCAAGACTTGTCGGAGTATAAATGAAAGACGTGCTGTAGATCACTTATGCTGTCATTGTCTTTTCACAAACACTGTCACAGGAACATGTGAAATGCCTCTTAAAGCTCACATCTAGCCTTGTTAAATAGAATAGAAAAAAAATAAAAATCACAAAGCAAAGGACAGACACATCACACTTAGCTAAGGATGTTACATAATGTATTAAGAGGACTGCCTGTGTTGATAGCTTTCATTTTTTGTAGGTGCCGTTCAATATTTGCTTTTAGGCACACTCGTCGTCCCACTCTTGGTTAAACACCCAGCGCTGTAACTGTTTTTCCAGAGGCATCTATTTACAACGAATTATGCCTCTGAACCACTGACACGCTCCCAGTTGATCTCAATACTTCCTGATAAAATGTTCAATAAGCTATCGTTGCCAGGCAACAAATGCAATTCCGGTCGCGCCGGAGGAGCAGAGTTTCGTCGAAAATGTGGAAACCGAAATGTTTGGGGGTTGAAAATAGTCGCGGGCCTCTCAATGTCACAGCGTTCATAAATAAAAGGCTTTGGACCGTCCCAGCAGTGGAGAGCAGTGGTGCGAGACAAACACAAACACATCGTTCCGTAGGACACGTCAGAGTCATGCAGCAGCAAAACGTGTTGAAAGCAAACAGCTAAATACTCTCACTTCTGTCATTGTGAGCAGCGAATGGCAACTGAAATCATGACATCCAATCGGCGCTACAGACTGGTAATCCTCCTTGGGATGTGGGCGCACACGCATGACCAGAGGTTTGGGCTGAAGGCGGAGCGAGCCTGCTGTTGTTCCACAGCTGGTAATCTGCTCAGCGCTGAGATAAAAGAGATCTCTCAGTGCTTCTCCACCAGTGTGCCCCAGAGTGAGATCAGGCCTGCTTGATATCATATTTTGTGAAGACTAGCGAGTCAGACATCCCATTTATGCACCAAAGCATGATAAATACGCCGGCAATTTCCTTCTTGAAACCCCAGCATTTTGTATTTCACTATCTTTCCTTGTTGAATCTTTTCTCTGACACGTCTGACACATCAGTCTTTGTTGCTTGCTTGAAGTGAATGTTGCGTGGATAGGTCACTTCATGTCTTTTCATCTGCAAACTGACACAACAGTATTAATCAGTTCCGTCAACTGGGAAATGTGACTGTCAAAACAGACACCGACAACAATGACATGTCCGGCAGCCAATGAATAAAAACTGAATTTATACAAGCCCCCCCCCCGCTGCTGTAGAGTGATGATAACCATCTGGACAGCAGCCATACAGTTTTAACAGAAATGAGATTTCTTTCATGGGTGGACAGCACATGAGCATTGGATTTCTGGTTTGTTCATGTGTTGTATTAATGCCTGACTGGCAGACAGCTTTAGGATTTGCAGCCAAATCACAAGAACATTGGATGAGAATACCTTTTCTGTCTTTTGAGATTCTCTGGCCGCTGCTGTGTGTTCACAACAGGTGCGTCTCAGCAGCTGGTAATGACTCAATACCCACAGTCTCTTAAGCAGTTCCTCCCTCATCTTCTATACTTGCAGTTGCCTTGCCTCCTAGCTTGGAAAAATACTTAAGACTACACTACTATGGTTTAATATTTCTTTATCTGATTTGGTTTCCGTGTTCTGGTCTGTAATTGCCTTTACTCAGAGGGCATTTGTGCTGACTGTAGACCATCACCCATTATCCCTCTGAATTAAATATTTTAAGTAGGCTAGGTCTCTGCGTGGAAGAGTTTATCTTTTCATGGCTGCATGGAAAGTACAAAAAATAGAACTACGAAACCAATTTTTATTTTTTTTTGGTCTGCAGTCCACACCCCTTCAAAGTTTGTTCCAGCGATGAGTCAGGCAGAGGAAGATAATCATAGAGAGCTCACAAATACTCCAGTGACAATTAATTGTCTGATGCTGTTGCAAATGAGCAAATAGGAAATAAACATCCCATATCATAATATGTACAGACTCTTCAACATGAAGATAGATTCACAAAGTCCCATTTAACTGTTGGCGCTTGTCTGGATTCAAATGGGAGCAATTTTCACCAACACACTGAAGTTGTCTGAACAAAACATACTGGAGATAACAAAGCCTGCTGTGGGCCTTGTCTCCAGAAACACTGTTTTAAAGACTTTTTGTCAGGCTTTTGGTCTAGTTTGTGTCCCTTCATATAAATGTCTGTTCAGTCACTTTCTTCTTCACAGTAGTATGTTTGTGTGATTTATCCTTCTATAAAAACCGGGCCATGTCGTCCTTGAATCAAACAGTCAAGCTGGTAAAAACTGGTCTGTAGATTTCAATGATGAAAGTCAAAGTAATCCTGCAGGCAGATTTTGGGTTGGAGGGAACGGGTGTTTGGGATCGGACCCCTTATAGACAGAAAAGTCCAGACACTAGCTGTTGTCTTGCACTAACTTTGCATTGAATTCCCTCAGAGAGGCATTTAGTTATAAATCAATTTGGGAAGCTTAATGGTATGAGAGAAGTCGGTCCAATGAGTGATGCAGGGACCTGGTGACGGCTGAGGCCACAGTGATTGTTGAAAACATGTCAAATGGTTTAGATCTCCAAGAGCAGCAAACTGAAGTGTATGAGGGTAAAACAGAAGCGTAAAGATGACAGCCTGCTCGTTCAGACTGTACACTTGTCAAATATTTCATACTGTATCGGTCCCTCGTGTGGTTACACGGATTCAGTAGGAGACTGGTCATCGATGTTGTGCCTCATTGACTGAACACTGGTCAGGATTTTCTTCTGGTGTCCGGCTAGAGACACTCCAATCCTCTGAAGATCTCTGGATAAAACACAGAAAGAGGCACAGATATGAGGGTTGCATCATCTTCAGACAAATTTCCTATTAACACGTCTACTATTAAAAGGTGCTATGTAGGTATTTAACACCAATAAATCATTACTGCTGTAATCCTGAGGGGTGGTTTAATTGGAATAAAAAAAAAGGTGGCAGTGCTTTAAATTAGCACAGCATGAACATGCAGAGTATATGGGGTAAGGGGTGTTTCTGATTGGTATGATTAAATAATGACAAAGTAGTTGCCAATGTTTAACTAATCATTTACAGAGAGAAAAATAAATATATTTCACATAATTCTCTCTTAACGTTTTTAATGTATAGTTACATTCTTTTTTGTGGATAAACTGCTTTAAGGATCAACAGGAGCACAGAAAACTCCTATTTCAATGTACTGTTGGAACATCGCACATTAAATCAGTGAGGTGAAATATAACGTCACGATTAATTTTATTTTACTGATCAGATATTTTGTCTGGGGCAATTTGCTTTTAACTGCAACGAGAAAAACAAAAAACATGCCTATATAGCCCATATAATGTCATATACATCACTTTATATGGGCTATATGGGCAGATCGCTCATCGTAGGCTCTAACGTGGGCCTGAATTTTAAAATATAATTTAACACACAGACACACACACACACCATGATTTTGTGTCCAAAGTTTAGTTTAGGTTGAAAACCAAGAAAACTGAGTTCAGGAAGGTTTACTGTCCATTTTATCCCTGAAGAGCGGTGCCTCATCCATGAAAAGTGTTAACTAAAGTTCACTGGCTCATAGCCAACTCTGTGTGGCCCTATCTGCTGTCTCCACTCTGCTACTATGTTTAAGCATATTTTATTAATCCCTGTGGAATTCATCCTCTATGTTTGACCCACAGTGCAACATACAGGGACCAACAACAAAATGCATACCTACAGTACATGCAACTAACTAGAGGAAGCTAAAACGTCCAGAATTTCTCCCAATGGCAGATGGTGAAGGGAGAGAAATTATGTTTAAAAATCTGACTTCCAACATTCTGCAGAAGCGTAAAAGAGAGAACAAACCACGAGCAGAAACACCAGGTATGCCTGGTATGGGAAAAAGCTACACGAAAGCTAGAGTTTGTGGGAAATATAGGCGTAGTTTAAAGAAAAAACACCATCACCAGTATCATTCGGAGAAAAGAGGCAACTTATTGTTTTGACAGTGGTTTAAATTGTTTACAGCATCTACAGTTTATCGCAATGTATTTGACAGAGGTATATTGATGTTCTGTAATTGCACTCAAAGCATTTAATACCATGATAAAAAGAGGGAGAAAGGATGGAAGTGAGTGAGCTTGGGAGATTGTTCAGAGAGACAGACAGGCGTACACATGGACCAGCAGTCAGCCAACCAGCCGCTCTGCCAGTTGTCCAACTAACAAGACACCGACTTGGCGGGTGAGCAGTGTGAGCCGTAGGCAGGGAGAGACAAAAGGAGCGAGGCAGTTAAACTTACTCGGCTGTGATTTGTGTGATGAGCGGCAAAGAAGTGAAGCCCGAGCCCAGGAAGGAGTCTCGATACTGGGTCATCTTCAGCGCAGCCAGCCAGTCTTCCACAGAGCTCACCCTGCTCAGGTCTGGAGCTCCTCGGTCTAACAAGGGATGATGGGAAGGACTGCAGACAGTGGATACAATAGGCGATACAGGGAGGCGTTAGGAAAAAAAACTGTTTCACTGATACAGAGGGACGAGACAGGAAGAGTGTGTCCGTCCGTGTATGTAAATCGGTGTGTATCGCTGCTCACCCAGGGGCGACGTTGTTAGTCCCGGCTTTGAGAGACGCAGGGTTGCGTATCATTTTGTCCAACATGCTGACAATATCGGGGAACTTTGGCCGTGCGTTCCTGTCTTTCTGCCAGCAGTCCAGCATCAGCTGGTGCAGCACTACTGGACAGTCCATGGGAGCTGGCAGCCTGAAGTCCTGCTCGATGGCATTTATCACCTGGGACACGGTGAGAGAAAGAAGGACGGAGACAAATGGACTCAAATGGTTATAAATAGTGAAAAATCACTGATCTATAATTCAGTCTAGTTATTTATCAGTTATTATAATCAATATCTTTACATTGACAATAGGTGAAATGACTGTGTAACGAGACTCTTAAGGTAAAAAAGAGAATGATCAGCTCTACAGAGGCTTTCAGCATGCTTCAGCTTATTCTTTTTGTTTCACGGCATTACTGTTTGGGTTCAGTCTCACCGCTCTCATCAGTGTCGTTTTCAGCGACGATGCAGCGGGAAGCTGTTTTCAGCGAAAAAGCTCTGATAAACGGACTGTATGCTACCTGCCCAGAAACCAAACAGCAGACAAAGTCAGCAACTAGCTGGTGAATGCAGTGGATCATTTAGTAGCTGAAGAGGCAGATATTGCCCTCAGGAGTTGGTGGAGACCAAAATAGAGCCAAAAATAGAGTAATTGTTGGACTTAACAGGTTGCCAGATACACGACTCCAAATAAATGCTAATGTTGCTTTCCATCTGCTGGATGTGTAAATAGGCAACTGTTCACTAATGCATTTATTATATCAACTTTATGATCAGTGTTGTGTTGTAGCTTTTTCTTCCTGACCCCGAGCTGGCCAGAAAAGTCAACCAACACTGCTTTATATTATGATATTAAAGAAACCGTGAAATGGCTGGCAAAATATTTTACAGCTTCCATAATGTAGTGGAGTTCCAGGTGCAATGGAATATGTGGGCAGGGTATAATTTTGAGAGGGATTTCATCAAATCATTCTAGGATTTGATTGTTGGAAAGTGGCCTTGATTTAGTGAGCACGGAGTCTCTGGGGAACTACTGCCGTTTGAAACTGCGTTCCGTTGTACCGGAGTGTTTGCCTTCACCCACACCTTCATCACCCACGTTGTAGGAGAGGGAGAAATGAATAAATTCCAGCCACTTATACTGCATCCACGGCAGTTGTGGAAATGAAAACACCATTTTTGTATACTGATATTCAAACACTCACCTGTGACCCCTGATATTGTTCAGTTAATGAGGTCAAGTGTGGTTTTATAGGGGTTAGCTGGTGGGCCTAACCTCACATTTGATTGGATAAATTAATGTACAGTATATACGCCCCCCCACTGCAGGATGTGCTATCAAAAATATTTTTACACAAAGAGAAAATATAAGGGTTTTTATTTATTAACTAAACAAGCCCACTTTTCTACTAGGGGAAGGACAGTGGGGAGAAAATATTTTTAAAGAAATGTAATATTCTGATATGACATCAGTAAATTGCACACAGCATGGAGCTGGTCTATGATGCTCTGGATATAAAAGGGATGAAAGAGGCGGAAAGATCCAGAGTTGAGTCCAGCTCTCTCGCTGCTATTTAGGGGACACTATATTTTGCTCTCAAGTTTTGATTTGTGACTTCCTGTTTGCAGAGAAGAGTTCAGCGGGGATGGGATAGTCTTCTCTGTTACAGCTCCTTTGTGACTTCTTGGCTGTTAAGACAGATGTATTTTTACAGGAGAATCCTGCCTCGTTCAGCTTCATTTAAAACCACAGGGAAAAAAAACGAAGAAGAAAACTTGGATTAGTTAAGAGGATTCAATTTCCATATGAGAAATTCATCCTGACACAGCGTGCAGTCGCTCACTGTATCCAGATATTCATCACTAAGCAGCAGTGTGGCCTGCTGCAGTCTCTGATGTCAAGGCAGGTAGTTTTACAAGAGGAGCTTCTGATTTCATTATGCCAGTGCAGGTACTGAGAATGATAAGATCTTTCGAGGTTTTCTGTGAAAACCTTTAGGCAGGATTTTTTTATTGCAGAGAGGCTGTGCTAAGTACGATAGCATACCTTTGGGTGCAGAATGTAATTATCCTGAACATCACAGAATTCAAAACTCCTTTGACTGAAAGAGTAACTAGCTGCCTTGCAACCCCCAAAAAACATTATCAAAAGAAAGGAAATATCAAGTGCCGTGATATTATCTCAATTATTCTGCCTGCCCCCTGTGCCAGAGATGTGAGAATCATTTGTAAATGTCTCCCCAACTCTAATTATGATGGTTGTAATGTTTAAAATCTACGTTGTTGGCTCAAACAAACAAACAAACGTGTTCTGTATTTGTAAAGCCTCTTTCAGCTATGGTAACACATCACATATCCAGTTACTATCATGTTTCTAGTCACCCGCCACAATTTACGCTTTAGAGGCCCAATGATAAATTGCAGATACTGTATATTAAAAAATAATGGTAAAGTTTCTGTTATAGATGACAAATAAGCATTTTCTTTCATAATGATAAGGGCAATGAAAAACTTTAATCATGTCAACAAACCCTTTACAGCATCAGGAATCAGAGCGTCAGCAACCTTTGTAATGACAACCGTCCGGAAGGTGGAAGAGTGTCAGCGTCAGTGGCGTTTAACTGTAACCATAATGAGCAATAGGAAGAGGTACTTGCCTAAGTACTATTTAAACCGTTCAGTTATGTTTAAAGTAAACATGTTCTTCCATTTTGTGGAAACTATTGTTTGCTTATTTGTTTTCTTGACAAGAGTAAAAGAGAAGATGAATGCAGCTGGTTAGCTTAACTCAGCACAAAGACCGGTTGTCACGTCAGTTTGCCAGGCAGACAGCGCAGACTCCAGCAAATCACTGCACCCGGCCAAGAAATAGTCCCGCACATAACCCCTTCTAAAACCACACTTGTCGTCTTTACAATTCAGCTTTTGTACGTATTAAACAAACGAGATATAACATGTTAATTTGTGAGCTTCAGGGGTTGCTGGTAGCTGGCTTTAGTTACCTTTGTGCTTAGCTAAGCTTACCAGCTGCTGGTCTAAATCTCAGCAAGAAAGCGAATAATCATATTCCTTTAAATGATAAACCAATAGATTTAGTTAAACTAGGTGCCTTCTTTAAGAATGTTCTACCTTTATTCAAGTTGCACTTTATTACTGCCACATGCCATTGCTTTGTCATTATTGTATGGTATATTTTGTTTGTACTTAATTCAGAATTTTCCACATTTAAAAAGAAAGTTTTTTTGTCTGCCGGTCACTAACCGTCTCTGTCATTTCATACCCTGCCATTCCCTACAAGTTGTCCTCAGTGTGTTCCTTCCATTCCCCATCACCTGACCTCCACATCCACTCACGCCTGCTCCTCACTCCCTCATAATCTTCCCCAGTTTACTTGCCCTGTAGCCTCAGTAGTGCCAGATTTTCTACTGTGCCTTCCTGCCAAAGCGTTCCAGTCTTTTGTCTTATTTTCCTGCCTGCTTTTTTTTATGACCTCTGTCTTTTTCTGGACGTTTCCCTGCCAGCTTTTACCCCCTTGGACTTGTCTGCCTCTCTTTGCTTTGATCATTGACCTAGTAAATTCTGTTTTAACGCCACCTGTTCTGCCCGTTATTCGAGCTTTGGAGTCCAAAGCGTGCAGCTGCACTGGGTCTTGAGCTTTGGGGCTGCTGCTACCTTTTTGTTCACATTTTGATGACGGATTGTGCCTTCACCAAAGTAGGAGTGCCATAAAATCCCTTGAAAGAATACTTCAACATGTTTTTTTTGCAGCAGCAAAGTTACAAGCCCATGTCAGTGCAATTGTAAGCCTACCTAACGGTAAGCTGAGGGAATGTGGTGCTTCGACTACTGTAAATTCAGCGCTGGGGATTTGTCTGCTCATTGACTGAACTCTAAATGACCCCGACACACTTCTCAGGCTTTGTGCCGCATAAATTCTCTCTAAGCACCGCTGTCAATCAAAATAGCAGCAAGTGTAGTAAAACATCACAGGTCTCTTTCATGATTAATTCATGTCGAACACAGCACCTGTGGTGGCTCCGCTGACAATTTCACCGTTCCATGTTCTTTGAAATAGTGGAGGTGTGTGTGTCATTATGCATGTCTGCCTGCATGTGTGTGGTTAAGCTGTGTGTGTGTGTGTAGTATGTGTGAGTTTAGGGTGTGAGGTTCATGCATAGTTAATCCCCCAGCAGACCCTCGTTAGCTATAGTGGTAACACACACTTTCCCCCATCATTATACACTGTCTGTGCCATTATAAAACTGTCTCTGTCATTATACTGACTCTCTGTCATTACTGCTGCATAGACTGCTTCTATTGCTCAGGAGCAACCATAGGGGAATGAGGGGTGAGGCTCCACGGGAGGAGGTGAGGATAGACAGCAGGGGGGAGGCAAGAGGCAGGGGTAAAAGTGTGAAATAAGGGGAAAGAGATGGTTGTAGATGCTAGACAGGGAAAAGGCTCTCTGCTAAAAAAATTATTTAGTTTTATTAGTTGAAAATATGTGTCTGTCTTCCAGTTGGAAGGGGATCTCTGATTAACTCCTTATCAGTGGGACAGCTAACCACATAGAGAAAACATCACATATATTCCAACTTAATGAGGTTTAAAGCAGGTTAAACGTTGCTGGAGTGGTCTGTAAAATGTGGTCTTACTGGAAAAAAATAAGACAAAACAGCTCTAAATATTTCCTAAAATAAAGAATTTTTTTTGCCCAGTTGATAAACATAACTGAAGCCAGTCAGCAGCGTTTTGGAGGATGTTTCGAAGCAACAAAATGTATTTCAAAGTTTAAACTTATGGCAAACTGGAGGCTTGTAAAATTCCCAGGATCCTCTGCGTCAAAGTCATTAGATATATAGTTTCAGAAAGCAAGAAACGGGGTTTAGAGCCTCAGTGCTTTGAAGTGGGTTTTAGTGCCAAAACTCGCTATAATCTGTGTATCACATTCCTTCTCGGAATAGAAAGCTAAAAATAAAAATGTCAGCAATCCGATCTTCTGGAACCTCCTTTTTCATGTACTGTACGTGATCCCCTTTAGGTTTAAACAATGAAATTGAATACTCAGGTTAAAGAAAGGATGAGAGAGTAGTTTTGACAATACGTTTTAACACAAGAACAGCAGAGGGCTGTGCACACAGGGATACATGTAACCTCAAACCACTTAATAATAAGGTATAGAAATTCTGCAGCAAATTGATCATACTGTGAAGGTAATTGGAATAAAGTTGTCATGACAATAACATATTCCCTGACGAAAAGATCAACTGGAAATCAAAATTCTGATGCCTTTTGGTCTGATGCTCCAGGGAACAAACATTTCTGTGACACTTAAATTGATGTCCTCATTTTCCGTGTGTTTTCATAGACATGCAGACACCCTGCTGTGAGAGACGGCAAAGGAAACAAACAAGCACACCCCTAACCCACACACACACACACACACACACACACACACACACACACACACACACACACACACACACACACAACAAAAACAAACTCCACAAAGACAAACAAATAGGTAAACGTACACAATCTTATACAGTCACAGACATCAATGACAACACAAGAGAACAAGAGAAAGACACACACTCGCTCTCTCTCTCGCATACACACAACCTGGTACATCTATACTTGTGAGGACTTTCACTGACATAATGCATTCCCCAGCCACTTACCCTAACCTTAACCATCACAACCAAGTGCCTAACCCCAACCCTTACCCTAACCTAAACCGTAATTCTAACCCTAACCCTAAAACCAAGTCTTAACCCTCAAACAGCCCTTTGAAGGCCTGTTGTCAAAAATGTCCTCACTCCCAAGGTCTAAAACACAAGTTGGTCCATAGAAAGATGACTGTATAAGTGCATACATACACACACACACACACACACACACACACACACACAAAAGCGTGCAGTGACTCACATCTTGGTTGCTCATGTCCCAGTAAGGCCTTTCTCCGTATGACATCACCTCCCAGGTGACGATCCCGTAACTCCAGACATCTGAAGCTGACGTAAACTTCCTGTAGGCGATCGCCTCCGGAGCTGTCCACCGCACTGGGATTTTACCACCCTGAGAGAAAGAAAGAGAAAAGGGAAGATAAATGACATAAAGAAAGGAAAAATATTTTCTTTGTAGTTCAATGCTCGACTTACACATCCAGCCTTATGTAGTTATTAAAATTACCCTGTGTGTGAGTGTGTGAGTCCTCACCAGTGAGCTGGTGTAGGTGGGGTCAGAGGTGTCCTCCTCCAGATATCGTGATAAACCAAAGTCAGACACCTTACACACCAAGTTACTGTTAACCAAGATGTTCCGAGCAGCCAGGTCCCGGTGAACATAACTCATTTCCGCCAGGTACCTGTAACATCAACAGGATTTATTGTGCGAATGTGTGTGTTATCCATTGCCAGCTACCTGGGCTACTATAAAAGGGTAATGGGATTTAGTGTGTGTGCGTGTCAGTGTCAGTGTATGTGTGTGTGTGTGTTATCACTGCCAGCTACCTTTGATAAAATAGGAATAGGATTTAAAGTTTGTGTACACGTGCATGTTTGTGTGCTATCACAGACAGATACCTGCAATAAAACACAGATAGGATCTAGCGTTTGTGTGTTTCTGTGTGTGTGTGTGTGTGTGTGTTTCAAGCTGCCAAGCCAACAAGTCGTGGTGCTCTTAACTTGAATAAAAAGAATTTGTGTTTGTTAATGTGTGTGTGAGAAAGAGAGTTTGCAGGATGTGGAGGCAGCATATCTCAAGCTGTCAATGTCTGATTGAGTAGAACACATGAGCAGACAGTATTGGATATCTCCACATGAAATCTCAGTATGTTAGAATTGCTATTGTTACATAAAAATCTAATTTCACACAACAATCATTGAAAGGTATGAAAAAGTTTCTTTTTCATCTTTATGATAAAAATGGATTTCTGTAGCAGGAGTGTGTGTGTGTGTGTGTGTGTGTGTGTGTGCGTGTGCTTGTGTGTACCTCATTCCAGACGCGATGCCCCTCAGCATACCAACCAGCTGGATCACTGGGAACTGCCCATCATTTTGCTGCAAAACCATGAACCGTGACAGGATTATTTTTATTTTCTGGTATCAGACCTTTTCACTTTAGGGAAAGTCTAGTTGGTGAAAAGATAGGTCATCGTTCACATAAAATGTCATGACAGGAGCTATAGCAAACAATTTTTGGAGAAAAAAAAGTAACATTTTCAAACCAGAGGAGAGTTAGAAAATGTGGCTGTAATGTGATCAAGATGATGTGAAAAAAAATAGCACAGAAACACAGTCTGATAATTGGTGTAGAAATGTGATTTTTCTGTTTTGCCTTTAACTTAACAATTTTAATGATTCAATTTTCTAATTATTGTGACCCTTGGTCTTGGGTTAAGGAGTCTTCTAAATATGCTGAAAGTGCTCGTAAGATAATAAAATAATGTCTAAAACCCATAACCGACATCCCAACATTCACGCCCACTTCATACAGCGATTGGCCAGGTGTGAAACATGTGACGTATACAGTCACTTAAGACCGGGCTCTGTAGCCAGTGGAAACACAAACGGGTTCTTAGAAGGCTCGTCAGGTGAACCAACTCCGAACTGGCACTAGCACTGGCTCTGAACTAGCACCCGGTTCATTCTAATGGAAAAGGGGTATCTGTGTTGAGACACGCAAAGGCACGTACTTCATGGAGAGTGTTAAAAAAGGCAGTGCGATACAGCAAGGTCGCGGCTATGACAGCAGGCTTTTTGCCCCACCTTCCAGTGTGGCCATTCAAATTAGGCATAAACATTTTGCCTTTAGACTTGGTCGAACAGACTGCCTAAAAACTACGTTAGTTTGCTTCAAGCATACTGAACCCCTTAGATACATCCTGACAGCCTTACAACATTAGTGGACACATAGATAATCATGCTTTTTGAGCTGAGTCATGGTTTTCACATTAACAGACCATTCAGAACATGAATACAGACACATCTTTGTCACCTGAATTTGAGCATTGCTTCAAGCTGCATGTCTTTGTCCTATACAGTAGGAGATGCTATGTTCACTTTGACCAATTCTATACGCAAGTGGCTTTAAAACAAGCTTGTAGAGTTAAGAAGAGTTAATTATGCAGTTTTTCCCTTTGGAGAACAGGTCAGATAACCATACATGCATGGCTGCAGCTATCAATTATTTGAGTAATCGATTTTTCAGAACTACAAGTATCAAGATAACTACATCTCAGGCATAACGTAAGCCTTTCCTGTCTTCTTTGTGGCATTTGTAGGAACTGTGACTATCACAATAATAAATAACATGAATGAAGCTCAGGCTTTCACAAATTGACGGCAACATTTGATTTTCTATAGTTTATTATTAAGAGGAGATAGAACAATGAAAACATTTTTTATTACCATTTCTTTAATCTGATTTTTTGCAAACATCTCCTTAATTTGCAAACGCAAACATAAAATTCCTGAGCCGAATATCAAAAACAGGAAAACCAACAGAAAAACCACAACTTTTGCGGACCTGGAGGCTTGTTGTTGTTATGAGACATGTTGGTGAAACCCAAAACACTTGCCTTTTTGCTATTTTACTCTTTCACATTTGGGTCAGACGGTTTCTGTCTCTTATACACATCACTGACATCCCTGCTGACATAGTTGCAGTCGAAGGTGTGTGTGTGTGTCTTTTAATTCACTTTGTGCATCAAACTGCGCCTTTGATGCTTCTCTAGCCTAATCCTCTGCAGGCAAAACCTTCTTCTAGGTACTAGCAAACACACACACACACACACACACGCATTGATCTTCTGGGTCTTGTGCCTGCAAGATGGTCACACTAGGACAGCAACACCACTGAGATCGATCACTGTGTGCGTGTATGTGTCTGTGTATGAGTCAGCGGATTATTTCTAAAGTCAAAAGGGGTCACGCTGTGAGAACCAAACATCAAAGAATTTCTCTTTCTGTCTTTAGAGGCGCCTCGAAAGGAGGGCAGGATCAAAGAGACGGACAGACAGACAGACAGGCTGGCAGGATGAGGAGGAAGGAGCACGGGAAAGAAAAGATAGGAAAAAAGGAAGAGCAGGAGGTTGTTTCGGCCTTTGTGTCTCTTTCTCCAAAAGCTCCTAATCCTCCCGTCTCCATCTGTTTTTATGTTTGGGTGTTTATGTGTTTGGACTATACGTTATTTTGGACTGAAGATAAATGTGTTCATCGCACCCAAACATTATGAGTTTGTACTCTAGTTTTGGATTGTTTCACATTTGAAAAATGTTTTGGGTCACTATCAATCCTATCTGATCAAACCACACACGCACCCCCCAACCGGCCAGGGTTTTTGATTGTTAAACTCTTAATATTGTAAGATTTTGAAACTTTGACTGTTGCTTATTTAGTCATACATATTTAATCGTACAGACAAATACTTTTGAAGCCAAGTTTTCAGGAGCTTTAAGCTGTGATTGTTTTGTCAACTGCTGTTTCGAAGGTAATGAATGACCGGTCAAACTCAATTTTTAATAAAGTCCTAAAGGTACGCAGAATCTATATTTCCGTGGCAACTGAGCAAACTTAATCTGCTGATGCGGACCATGTGATACAGTAGAAAGCTCCAGAATAAGCAGGTATGTAGACCTTGGGTTGAGACTTTCAGACTCAGAATAATACTATAAGATGGTTTGGGAAACATCTTTTAAATCACTTCTCTTTTAAAAAAAAAGCCTTTTAATAATGCTAGCACACTGTTTTATTTCATCTCATTTTTAACATTTGCAGCTTTAGTTAAAAAATATCTATATTGATATCAGAGTTTGGGGTTATTGTAGTGATACAGTTCATATTCATACACTACAAGTGTCGATAGTTATTTATTGAATGTTTTATAAAGCGCAGCAGTACACTTTTATAATAGCCACATCTGTATGTGTCTATGTGTACACTATGTGTGTGTTATTTACCCTGAGAAATGAGTCAAGTGCTCCGTTCTCCATGAACTCTGTGATGATCATCGTTGGCCTACTCTTGGTGACCACGCCCTCCAGTCTGATGATGTTTGGTTGGTCAAACTGGCCCATGATTGACGCCTCGGACAGGAAGTCCCTCCTCTGTCTCTCAGAGTAGCCAACCTTCAGGGTCTTGATGGCCACAGGAATTTCTTTTTTTCCGACAGGCTTCAGGCGACCTTTGTACACCTCCCCAAACTCACCTGAAGAAGGAGAAAACATTATGGGGCTGAGATTAAAGCATTCCGTCTAAAAGCAAAATTACAAAGTAGTATTCATCCAAGGGTCATGAGAAAACTGCATGTGACTGTTTGTTTTTTCTATGCTCCTTTGATTTCAGAGCCCTTAAATAAATTATTACATTATAAATGGGGCTGATAAATAATTGCATTGATGTAAAATGGGTCACCTGTGAAATCAGATTGGCTGTAGTTCATACCATTTGGCTACCATTCATTATTAAAAATAATCAAACAAGAAAGAGCAATCAAACAAGAAAGAGCATATTGTTCTTTGCAGCAGGGGCAGGGCGTGTTAAAAACACAAAACTCTCTCGGTGGCGGAAGCTGCCCTCTGCACTCTAAGTCTCATACTGATAGCCTTTGAGCAGCTCTGGTGGAGCAAATTGAGGTTTAGGGCTTTGCTCAAGGGCACATTGATGGTATTTTTGCAGACTGGAAGAACAACCAAAATTGAATCCCCTCTGGGGGGTGAGAAAAGGTTTGTAGTAGAGGCGGCAAACAAGATAAAAGGGACAGTGCCATTATTATGGCAAAGTCACTTGAGAAAGGCAGCCAGGTCCCCTAATGGATAAAGAGACTGTACTGAAACTCAAAGTTCATAGGTTTCATTTGTCCTGTAGGCTTTTCAAACTTTGTTCATGTTTCCTGTAGCATCAATTTACTGTGCTGCGGTCTCTGTGGTCACATGGATGCCAGCTTATTTGCTAGCTAGGTAGGCTACCTAGCATTAGCTACCTGACTAGAAGTAAGAATGAGGAAGATTGGCCTACTTCGTATGGTTACATAACATTTCAAAATAATAACATCAGGGTTATATTGTCAGACTCCAGAGTCACATAAGACTTTACGGTTGGGTTATGCTCGGTCAAAACTACAAATTGTAAGTGTTTATAGTTGTTCCGAATGGCCTCACTGGAAGGCAGGCTATCAATAGAGAGGGGGGAGACGATATAGTTTAAATATGGAGAAAACAGAAAACATTCAGTTTTGAACTCAGTTGTTCACATGAAACGTGAAAACAATTGTTGTGTCATTGGTTTCGGAAAGTTACAGAAATGGTTGGACAGAGCTCAACCTAATGTGATGCCGGAAAATTGTGTTTGGGGGGTTCCGAAGCTATTCAACCATCCAAAAAGCAGTTCTGCTGGAGAATACTGGCCTTTATTATACAACTGTTCTTTGAGGTAGTACTCATTGGGACGAGTAAACTGCTCATCATGTGTAAAATTGGTGTAGTAACCCTTAAATCCATAGGGTTTTTTGTAATATCACAATGTAATAATATCACATTTATTTATTAACCATTTTGGTCTTCCATAAAGCAGTACTGTGATCCAGCAACTGTTGATTATTATTTAATTCAAACTTGACATTGTATGCTGTGCAGTTAAACGTGAGACAGTTCAAGATGGACCAGTCAGTGCACTGTGCCAGAATGCACTACGTTCAAAACATGTGTGGAGGAGATGAATGCAGTCCTGTGCAAAACATTGTTCTATTTCATAGTTTTGATTTTATTCATAGTTGCATGGGGGAATTATGTATTATCAATCTGAATCTGCAAAATGACTAGTTATCTAAACTAAAGTTATCCACAATAGTGTCCCCTACACGCTTGAAAGGGGAGGGTGAGGCGAGCGGTATTCAAATGGTTGCAAACTGCAATTTCACCACTAGAAGCCACTAAATCCTACACACTGGACTTTTAAGTAAAGTACCTCCATATTGTACTAAACTGCAAGTACTTGAGTAATGTACTTAGTTACTTTCCAGCTCTGCTTTTTGCTCAGTTGATGTACGTGTACGTGGAAAGTTTGGTGAATCTTAGAAAATGTGTAAACTAAGAGCTCCAGGAGGTTATCTTGTTCATGTGTCTTTCTTTATGCATTGCTATGTTGATCTATGAATTGGTTGGTTGTGGTTGGCTCCAATGTCAAGAATATGAACTGGTTTACATCTCAACGTCTTCAACTTGTTCAATGTACAGAACATGTCCTTACAGCGCTGGGGACACAGATGTCTTTTGTCAAAATAAATGCAGCCATTTGCTGCTTGGGAACGTGAAAATTGAATATCATTTCAAAATAAAAGTCCCCACTCCTGAGATAAAAATCAGTGTGTGAATAATGGATGAGTGAGGGGAATTTGATGACAGGCTGTGTCGTCCTGTCTCACTGTGATCTCTGCTCCACTATCTCACTGCTCATTAAAAACGATCTACTGTCACCGCTGTAAACCAGCAGAAGTAGAGATGTATGGAGGGCAAAGTAGGAAGGAGAATGGAAAGAGCATGGGGTAAAGAAGGCGAGATGGGGGCGGTGGAGAAATGAAAGCGTGAAGGATGAACGAAGAGGGATGAAAACATGCCATTATCACAAAGAGAGGCGAGATCAGGTGACATGTCACTTCCTCTTTTTCTAAAATTAAGGTGGTCAAGAAGAAGATGGAGCATTAGAGGAAACAGTCATTGGTTTTGTTCTAAAATCTTAAATATACTGCAAGTAAATTAACTGGCCTGTCAGGTGAGACATTATTGCTCCTTTCTACTGGTAAATAAAGTGTTACAGGACTTGTCTTCAGCTAAAGTGCTTTTTATGAAGGACATTTCTTACAGTGTAAGTGATAGTATTAAGGAAAGCGGAAAAGAGAGGGGTGTTATCACAGAGGGAGAGGGAGAGAGAGTGAGGGGAGATATTTTTACAATCTCCTTAGGGTGCTTTCTTCTTTTATCTTCTCTCCTCAATCTGTTGTTCTGCTTTTTCCCCCTTTGGTTCTTTGTTTTAGCATTTCTCTATACGCAAACAAACTCTAAAACTCCAGAGGGGCTTAATCACAGAGAGAGATGAAGATAGGGGGAAGTATCAAAGAAATACAGGAAGAAAAACAAAAAGAGGAAGACGGAGAGAGGGAAAAAGAGAGAAAGACATGTGGATAAGTTTGTACTTTCTATCGCAGCGGAATGGGAGAGATTCAACCGTTTAAGGGCTCAAAGTCTGGCCACATCTCAATCACCCAGGCTCATATTTTCCCCTCCCCGTCGTTTCCATCCCTCCTCTGTCACCTCTGGCTGAGGTGAGAAACCTTCCCCTGAGAGAAATAAAGCGAGAAACGGAGGGATTACGGAAAGCCTCTCAGAGTGGCTCAACAGACCAAAGCCGAAAGCACATACTCTCCGCGGTGAGGGTCTGAATCTGGTTCATGACCTTTATCACCCAGTGCTCCATGGCCATTTGGGTTTGATTGGTTTTGGTCCAAAGAAAAAAAAAAGAAAGTTAGAAAGAGTTTTCTGCGGGATAACTTGGAGTAAAAACATTATGGTTTGAGGTATAAAACAAATATAATTAATCTAATAATCTATCATTAAAGTTTAAAATCTGCACAAGACAATGAATTATTGCTATTGCTGCACATGAGTGATATGATAATACATACCATGAAACAGTATGCATTTTGGCATACCTTATAACAGGGAATAATCCTTTAACATCCTTTAGATTTTTACATCAATGTGATGAAGTACTTTGATTTGTCAGTTGTTAAATTCACTGGATTAGACACAAACAGAGGTTAATTTCTTTCTGGTTATTTCATTCATTAACAATTTCTCAATTGATTTTCCAGAAAATGCATTGTATCGTGATCTAAAATGACATAAATTGACAGAGGATTTTATCCGTAATTCCGTATATACACACAGTACATAGCCGTATATAGCGCAATATGAACTAAAAGAGAGATCTTATAACTAGATTTTGACACAGCTCCCCACTATAAGACAGTGCCAAGATGAAGTAATCATGTGGGACCTGTATATTATTCTTTAACACTACATATTCCCAACTAATTTACAATGCAACAATAATAGAAGAGATAAATACATACATGTACAATACACGTAATAGAGTTCGGATATCCAAATCCAAAGTTTCTTTTTACGCATGAAGCCCTACAATTGATGACTGGTGTGGAAGATGATGGCTGGATGTATTCCTGGTTTTATGTTGTGATGTCACGGGGGATGTACACATTTTGTGAACCTATTTCATGAGGTTTTAGCACGTTTTACATAGTTTGATTTTATGTTTTATGTATTTTATTACGTTTTTTTTTATGTATCTTATGCACGTGTGTGTCCTGTCTTCCACGTGACTTGGATCCTCTTGGGGACAATAAAGCTCAAATGAAATGCTTGAAGGTTTTCAGTGGTAAAATACGGCACTTGATCTTAACAACTGTAAAGTTTTTCCTTGTTTTTTGTTTCTTGTTTCTTGTCTCCATCTCTTTTCCTTTCTCCATCCGACAGCTGAAATGCAAAAACTCTGCCCCCCCACAAAAAAAAATTTCAGAGGATGCACTGGGACTCCATTTCACATCCAACTTTCTCTATTTGCCAAACATCACACAGCATTTTTACAGTGAGAACTCCGATAGCCAAAGAGAATGCATGAAGACAGTTTTAATTTATTCCGGTGAAAGTTTTCAGCATGAATAAAACATCTCTCCTGACTTCAAAGGAAAAAAATAAAGCAAAATAATAAATTGGCATTGCGTGTTTCCAAATCCTCCTCATTGACACAAAATTGTGGCACAGTTGAAGATTAATTTACTGTATCTGCTTTTTCAAGTGACAGTTGGTCTCATTAAAGGAAATCAAGGTTTACTTTTCTAACATTTACTTTTGAAGCAGTTTATAGTAGATATGAACTTTTCCCCCCCTTACTCTTCAACAAAAGATCTTGTACAAATAAAATGAATGCACAGTAATATTTGACCCATTAAAATAATCGTGGATTTTCATTTTAGGTATTTGTTCATCTTTATCGTCTTATAGAAACAACATGAGAGAGAGGAAGGGCAAGCCAAGGGTCAAAGACACTAAGTTTAAGAACAACTCTACCTGATCCAATGACTTCCTCTATTTTGACACAGGAGGGGTCGATTTCCTTGGCAAACTCCCGGACAGCCTCGTTGGGGTCCTCGTAGGTGAAGGGGTCGATGTAGATCTTGACCCCCGGTGAACTATGACCTTCGGAGAGGGTGGGAAAGGTCACAGTGGGGGTGGAACTGAACATGTCAGGCCTCAGAGTCACCTCTGAGGAGAAAATTAGAAAGTGCAACTATTAACACTGTTTTGAAAGTCTGGTGCATGTAAGCAAATATAAAGGTGGAGCTTATTTAAAGTATCCGTATCAGTTGTACCTCCTCCTGTGTTGTACTGCTGCAGCTTGTCACCGTACACACTCTCCTTCAACTGCCTTCTTCTATAGACAGAAACACAAACGGAGAGATTTTTGGGAAAGACGCAGGCGGACAGAAATATTACACAAAAGTTAGAAATGCTAATTGGTTGCCTTCTCTTCAGTTGAGTTGAGAATGTCAAAAAAAGTCTGCTTGAGAGAAGGAAAATGTCTTTCAGGAATTCATTAGTATTGGGTAACTTGTTACTGTTCTGTCTTGTCAGCTTTTTATTTCCTGCTTTCATCTAAGGATGGAACCAAAGAAATGCGCTCTGTAATATTTTAATACGTCAACTGATCTTCACAATAGACGCCTCATACAGACGCACACAGGACAGAGGGAGCTTGTCACTTGTTATTTCTGGGAGGTCATGGGGTCACAGAAACTTCAGGCATTTCAGAAAGTCCTGATCTACTTTAAAACCCATTGTAGAATCAAAGTAAATCATTTTTTGTGCAAAAGCTATATCATTAGTGTTCCAAAATTGCGTTTACATATCTAGTAATTACATATTAGTAATAAATATAATCAAATACCACGTCAAGAAAGCTTAGAAATACTTCCTTGTACAGAGGCCCTTTTATCCGCATTATTTTGTAAATGTTTAGTATAATGTATCACAATAGTAAGTCTTATTTTATGTGTACGCATACAGGATGCTGCATATGGCTGCGCAAAAAGTAAACCTAGTAGTTTATACCTGATAGGTTCATTACTTTTGGATTTTCCCAAATTTCTTCAAAAAATACCCAGATTTTTCTAAATTAGCTAAATTAAGTTCACATTAATGTTGTGTTCCAATGCATGTTGTTCACTGCAACTTACATTAAACACTGTCCTCATGTTGTGAGCAAAGCTCTTATGTAATTAAATAAATCTAAGAGAAAAATGGTAAATGCCAAAAAGCAGCTCAAAATCCATCAGACTCCCTCAAAATAATGTAAAAAACAATAATTGGTTAATGTGAAAGCTTATTGTTGATCTTGGACACATTATTTTTGACAAAGAAATCAAGGTACCTTTCAACTGCATCTCAGCAGATATACTTTGCTCAGTTGTCATGGAAATGGAATCACATGACCAAAATATGGAGCTTCACAGACGGTCCTATAGGGTGGTGGGGATCGTAAATCTGTGATAACGTGACTGAAGTTCCAGACTATAAGATATGGCTGAAAGCTCTGCAAATGTTTTTCACAATAGGCCTTTTTCCAATGACATGTTGACATGTCACAGTAGGAAAAGAATGGAAAGAGGTACATTTATGACGGCTGAATTCCATTTAGCTGCTTCTGTTTCATGCTGGCTCACTGTCATGCTGTCTTACTGCTTTAACGGCTTACTGGGAACTTAAAAAGAACAGAGCAATTCTTAATGTTATTAGTAACAACTGGGTTTTTTCCACTATGAAAAGTCAAAAGGTCTGCTGTGAAAAAGGCCAATAAATGGCTTGGGATACTGAGTGTTAACACTGCAAATGATCTGATACCCGATTGTTCTTTATGGATTTTGTATCCGATTTTAAAAAAATTCAATGAGACATTCCCAGTTTAAAAAAAGAAAATGCTGAGCCATATTGAACACTATATTATACATACCCTATATATATATATTAGACAATCCAAAGTATGTAACGTATGTAACAGGATATTTACGTCTATCAGTTAGGATACTCACGTGACACACACACACACACACACACACACACACATATGCAGCATGTGTGGGTGGATGTGTATAAAACGGTGTGTGTGTGTAAGAGTGTGTCTGTGCGTTACCTGGTGCAAATGATGGCGATAGCTACCAATGAGACGATACACACTCCACCCACTAAAGAGCCTGCAATCAGGGAGAGCTGCTGTCCCAGCTCTGACTTATACTCATCTGCAGAAACACACACACAAATACACAATCAGACGCAAACATTGAAAGGAGAGGTAGTATTTTCAGATTTTTTGAAACTCTCTCACATACACACAACTGAGCATTTCTACAAAGGAAAATATACACCCAGGGCTTGACATTAGCACCTGCACGCCCGTCAAATGCGGCAGGGGTGTGTAACTCAGTCACTCTTACTAGCCACTTTGGCCGGTGGCATTCTAGGGCTGCCCCCTAAAAGTCAGAAAACCGAGTCTCAAAATGACCACAAATCACAAAAATAACTGTGACGGAAACGGAGGGCAGAGTGACGCCGGACAGCGCGACTCCACAGCCACTATATATACTGTATATATTTATATAGGGGTTTAATGAGCAATATATAGGCATAGTGGCTAGTAACTTTGGAAAACCACTAGCCACATTGGCTGGTGAGCAAAAAAAAAAAAAGCAAAGACGTTAATGCCAAGCCCTGTATACATTTGACATTTTCTCTCTCTCGCTAAGAAATAAAATATCATGGACAAGGCTGATTTTACATGACTGCAAGCACACACAAATTCATCCACGCACACACACATAGACACAAAGTAGGGCAGAATTTAATTACTTCACAGCCAGATTTTCACTCTTGCTCAAATTCTCCCTCTCAGTCCTGCTCTCTCTTTCCTCTCCACTATAAAGCCTCCGCCAACACACACACCTCCACACACACCAGCCAACCACCCACCCACTTACCGTCGGTGAGTGTTTGGAAGAGCATCTCCTTGCTGTAGGCTCCGTAGCCGGCCACAGTGCGGGCCCTCACCTGGACCACATAGCCAGTCCCCGGCCTCAGACCCTCCAGAACAACACTGGGTGTTTCGCTCTGGACCTCTGAACTGTTCAGGACTGACGACTGGGACTGAAGAAGAGGTTGAGAGAGAGATGAATATGGCGATCCAAAACAGACTATAATACTTCTTCAGTCACAGAGTAAGAGAGACAGAGACTAAATTTAGTACATTGTTTTGGCCTTTAGCTAAGACAAGATGAATTCTTCCAGTTCCAGTCCACACTGAGACATTCACCATTTTCAAACTGTGACACAACAGACACCCTGGCAGTATGGTGTGACTGTAACATCTTGAGTTTGAAGTCATCTGGGATCCTTGTCACGCCATGCCAGTCTCCATCACATTCTTTGTCTTTTTCCATTTTTTTCTAACAGTAAAAAAAGAACAGTTCAAATACCCTCAACTACATTTTGTGTCTGTGCTCCACACACTTGAATTATCCATCTGTCTGTCTGTCTGTTTCTATCTATCCATTCATACCTTACAGAGGAAGTTCACCAAAATTACTGAAGACATTTCTATACTATACCCCTCATGGTACAGTGTCTAGTCGTGGAAACGCATTTGGTTTTATTTGCCCAGATTGAGATATCTGCCTCTACCGCAATACAATGGAGGGGAATGGAATTTCCTTCATGCTGATCAAAGCATATAAAAATGACATTTAAAAAATGGATTTTTCGCAGAAATATTGTCCCAGTTTACTCAGAATAATCCACAGACCTCACTATGAACTGTTTTTATTGAAACTACTTTCTACTGAAGGAAATTCACTATGAGACATTCCACTATTGCACTATTTTCCGGTGTGACCTGTTCAAGTTGCTGGGGAAATTTTTTCAAATTTATATTTTTCAGTATTTCGAGCAGCATATGCAAAAAAACTATTTACATTCATTGCATTGGGATGAAAGTTTCAAAAAGGGCATATCTAAACATCTGCACATAAAACTGAAACGCTTGCAATGGAACACCCCATTAACAAGATTTTCAGCTGCTGTTAAAAGCTGTTCTATAAAGTGGTACCAAGCCATGAATGAATTTCTGTCATTACTTTGTAACAATGAGAATGGAGGGAATTCGGAAAAATGGTATATATATAAAAATAACTCTGTGATTGGATCTACTTTCTACTGTATAAGTTGTCCCTATGAAAAGTGGTAAGTTCTGTAGAGATAGTCTGGAAGGACACTGTGAAAGTAGACCATTATTCATCGTTATGTTTGTCATTTATTAATTTCCTTGTAGTAATCTTCGTGCCTCATGTGCTTCTGACTGTCTCTGTATCCTGTTTGGAATGTGTACATAGGAGGCACAACAACACGTCATTAAATGTTATAAATGCAATTTTTCTGTGTTTTTCTGCAGCACAAATGGAATCCCATTTACTCCCATTTTACTGGGGTGGGGACAGAGTGAAGGCAAATAGGGCATAATTCAAAACCTCGGCACAAAACAACTAACTATTTGCAATGCAAGACAGCACTAATGTTGAAAGATAAAATATGTTTTTCTGTAATTTGGGTGAACTGACCCTTTAACAGCCCCTCTTGTCTGGCATGGGATACTCTTTCAACCTCACAAAAAACTTGCCTGTTTACATTCTATCATCATCTTTATCACTTTCTTATTTCTGCAGCCCCCTTTCGACCTCAAACTTCTCTCCTCCACTTTAAATCTTCCTCTGTCCTACGCCCCTCTCTCCTCCCATCTACCTTCCAGTCATCAGTCATTTTGTCCGCAACTACCTTCTTCATATTTTTCTAAAAATATCTCTTCAGTCCCTTCCTCTTCTTGCTCTTTTTCCCCACCTCTTTGATCCATTTTGTACTCCATCTCCTTAAAATACAACAAAGCGATAATGGAGTTAATTAGCTAATGCCCACAGAGACAGATCAACTAGAGCATTTGGTCTTCATTCCGCCTAGTCGTCCTTCTGAGGTGAACTAGGCACCAGACCTATCAGGCCTATCTCATAAACCCAATGCTACAACCTTTTACCTCTATCTCTCTATGCCCTCCTTCTATGCTTCCACTCGCCATTCCTTTCAGATAAAAAGGTTTTACTGTGGCAAAATCAAACTGGTCCAGAGGGAACGGCAGATATGGTGTGGTGATGGCGTGAAAGGAGGGGGAGGGAATCATGCCTTGAGGATGAAGGAGGTGGAGGGGTCGAGGGCAGAGCAAAGAGGAAAGGGAGGGAGATGATGATTGTGATAAGGATGAGAGTTCAGGAGCGTAAAAGAGCGGGACGGAAGTGAGTGTTGGGGGTGGAAAGAGAGAGGATGAGGGAGGGTTATCAAAAGAGGACATGAACAAGAATAAAAAGGGGTTGGATGACTGAGTTTTTATTACTGTTACTATTAGTTTTTAATGACAAATACCCATTTTCCCCTTGATGGTCTTTTATTGCTACTCGTGGCTATCTTTATTGTTACTATTGTGATATGACATGTCTTGTGTCATTTATTAGTGTTAATCCTGTGTACCTACAGTATATTGATATACTGTATTTAACATAATTAGGCTTTAATTTATTGTAGTGCACTACTGTGACTGGTCAGAGTCCTCCTGCCATAATTAGGACACGACACAAGGACAACTACAGAGTTTGCAGTATTAAAAGCTGGGAGAGAATACGATAGAGAGTCATATTTGGAAGTCGCCACAGAAATAGAGAAATGGGGGAATAGTGTCAGGGAGGGGTTTGGGTTTGGAGGTGTGTGTGTGTGTGTGTGTGGGGGGGGGTGCTATACTTGCCACAGTGAAAAGGTTAGGGGGCAGCCCATCTGGGAAGGTCTGGTAGCCAGAGATAAGTAGTGGGTAAAAATCCTGCCTCCCTGTGCCATATAACATTTACTTCATTAAAACCTCATTATGTATAGAGTGGCTTTTAGGGGAGGAGGGGGTGAGAGAGGGGTGGAGGAGAAGATGGACGAAAGGAAGGTGTAGAAATGACAGAGTACCAGAAGAGGAGGTACAATACAGCTGTCTGGTAAGAAAAACCTGCCCTCTCTCTTCAGGCTTATTAAACTGCTCCCTGAGGATTTCTTCACTTGAAGCTATAAGCTAAAATGAGTCACTGTTTGTGCGGTTAGCTTGTCTACAGTTTAAGATACAGTATTTCTCCCTACTTAAGATGTGTATGAAAGAAGAAAATAAAAAGGAGAAACAATGAAAGAAAAAACTGTCAGCTTTTGATTCTGGGTCTTAATTGGCTTCCATGTTAAATAATGTTAAAGCAAAGGCAGATGCAAATTAGGCCGACTTACAGTAAAGTCGCTGCCCTGATTTTGACAAAGTAAGGGTTTTATCTGTGACTGTCAGGCTGCAGCTACAGTACATCTCTCAGCGAGCGCAGTTCTTCTCACTCCTTCTCACTGAGTCCTCGACTCACTCTAATTGCTCTCCGAGTGGCAAAATCTCGACTTTCTCTTGCTGCTATTCTCCATCTTTCCCTGGGAAGTAGGGGTGCTGCAGTTAAGTTTGTCTAATGTTCAAATATGTGTTTTTGCACCAGAAAAATTCTCTTTTTGTGTTCTGGTGGCTGTGGTTTTTACTGTATATGATCATTCCAATAATCCCCCAACCACAACAATGAAGCAGCTTATTTTTCAGTACCTTCCAAAAAAAGCATTTTCTGATCAGCCACCTCTATAGTTGAGGTTAGGAAGAGCGAGTGGTCATAATTAAAAGAAACAAATGTTAATTGTTGGTAGGAGACCAGATGTAAACCATGGTTTCTGGTGACAAAGTCAGACACTTTGTACAGCCAACCTTCCACCTGAACTCCTTCAGTAGAGGTATTGTGGCAGTAAAACAATGTCACACTACTTCTGCCTTTGCTTCTAAGAGAGGACAGTCGCTATTTCTATGATAACAAAAGGTTAGCTGTCAGGAGAACTTAAACATTATACATTCTAGGCACTTCAACAAACAACAACGCATGCTGTTGGTGAGGACAGTCAACAGACAATATTTGAACTACAGTGAGGTCTGCACAGCAAAACCTGCAAATGTTTCTTCCTTGAACAACAGATGAAATGCTTTCAGGAATCACATTCTGATAATGGCATGAATGCATTTCACTACAGTACTTGTAGAGGAATTACACTTTATGAGCTCTGAAAGATCTCTCAGCAGACTGTATTTCATGAAAGAAGATCAGTAATGAGGATAGTTATGACCCAGCTTCCATTATACTACACATTACACACTGGATCTGCATGTGTTGACCATTTTAGTAGAATAAAAAAAAATGTAAGACAGGATAGAGCATGCTTTGAATATAAAACAAATTGTGAGGTAATACGGGTTGGACTTCATATAATCTGATTAAAAGTATACCTTTGCAGGATGCCAAGATAATACTGTGCATACTTAATGTGTATATGAGCATACATAAATTATTTCTTGATTTGGTTGAAAGTTGCATTCTTTTTATCAAAAGCATCAACATACATACATAAAGGCAAAGTAGTAATAGTATAATTTAAATTATATAATGATAAAGAGTTGTCAGTGCTGTATTTAATTTAGTTATATGATTTACATATTGGTATGTAGCACACACTGAACCAAGAGAAGCGATAACAACCATAACAATAAAAAACGACACACACAAACACACTCTCTTTCCCTTCCCTTATGCAGCCCAGGAAAATAATAGCCATATACTATGTTGTGCTGGGAAATTGGAATCTGTGAGCGAGCCCTCTGGAGTCGTGGACTTTAGGACTGTGCCTGTTTTCATCAAAGTGAATAGATAAGAAAGAGAGTTGACAAGACTCTTGAGCATTTAAAGTTTGTAGTTCTGTTGGTATCTCAGAGTTTTAGTGAGTTATGGAAGCACCAACTTACTGACAGTATGTATTAAAAAGAAAAAATGACAGTGGTATCCAAAAAAATGCCAAAAAGCATTTTCTTCAGTTTTGTAAAAAGGATTATAAGATGGCAGGGAATCAAATGTGGGCTACAGATGAGGAGGCATGTTGTTCTTTTTGGTGTATCTCACACAATCCCTTGTAGGTGCTTTGCTCTTTGTTTTTAATCTGTCTGCAGCTTCAGAAAAGATGAGGATATTCTTATGTTTAGCTTTGGGTGATAGATATGCATTTAATTTAACTTCCAGTCTCCAAAGGCATTGCTTTCCACTGACTGAATTACATAGAAGATATGCAGCCACTGTGCGTCCTTTCCTTTCCTTTCTTCCTTAGAGCAGCAGACTTTGATCAATCAGGTCCTGCACATTTCACCCCTCAATCAGAGGCCCTCATTGGTGCGCCGAGTTTGAATTTTTTATGCAGGCTAGTTTAATCATTGGGAGTGAAGTGTTTTGTGCCTTAGTCTCCTGGTTCATACAGGTTAGGACCTTGTCCACTACAGGAAAGCTGGAGGCCTGATTGCTGTGTTCAGACAGCCTCATAAAGCAGAGTGCTAGGAGTTTTGATTTCAACTGCATCCTCTAGCAGATAAATCGGTGCTTTAGTCTTCTTGTCTTTAAGTGATTCAGCTATGGAGATTCAAAAAATCTTCAAGTGCTCTCAAGATGTTGACATACACAGGAAAAAGCAGTGAAGGGACATTTTTATCATCACATTCACACTTTATTCTCTTTTGCAAAACAATGAAAACAAGTGAAACAGCACTTTCACAAGGGGTGAGAATATTGTTTCTCCTGTTTAACGTCCATCTTTCTTCACATCTTAAAAGGAGCTTCAGTAGTTAAGAATCAATACAAAATATGGTGAACTGCAGTTGGTCCACAGAACGGAAGTTGATCACAAAGCTAGAATTACCTCTTGTGAGAATGTGGAGGTTTACGTTAGCAGGGGTCAGCACTCCTCTGCCTGCCACCTGGATGACAATGCACCAGGCCACAATGCCGATGCCTGCACTGCGCCCAAAGGGCTGCAGTTCCATTTGGGTGTGTGTCATATGGGTCAAGGCAAGCAACCAGATGCTCACCGGCGAGTTCCCCTTCCAGCTCTGGCACCAGGAGGGGGTACTGGTCTCCCTGTTCCAGGCAAGGTATTAAAGCTCCGATGTTGCTTTTTTTATTCATGGTCTATGCATTTAGGGTCACAGGGACGTGCAAACTCCTCCACCACGACAAAGTGGACTCTCGGACGGGGCAGCAGTGATGGGGGCATTCTACTGGACCGTTGTGGTGAATAGGGAGCTGAGCCTGAAGGTGAAGCCCTCAATTTAACAGTAGATCTACCTTCCAACCACACGATCTCTCTGGGTGGAGTCTGCATGTCCTCCCCGTGTTACCGTGGGTTCTCTCCGGGTTCTCCGGCTTCCTCCCACCGTCCAAAGGCATGCATGTTTAGGTTAATTGATGTGTCCAAAATTGCCCCTAGTGGATGAATGTGCGCGTGAATGGTTGTCTGTCTATGTGTCAGCCCTGCGACGAGTTGGCCACTGTCCAGGGTGTACCCCGCTGAAGGCCCAAAGTTACTGGGATAGGCTCCAGTCACCCGTGACCCCTAACGGGAACAAGCGGTAGAAAATTACTGACTGACTGCCTGATCTACCTTCCAACCCTCACCTATGGTCACAAGCTTTGGGTAGTGACCAAAAAAATTAGATCACAGATATAAGCGGTCGAAATGAGTTTCCTCCATATGGTGGCTGGGCTCACACTTAGAGATAGGGTAAGGAACTCAGACTTCTGGAGGGAGTTTGCCTCCTGGGTAATCTTATCAGATGAGGTTTTCTGGGCACGTCCAACTGGTAGGACACCCCGGGCTAGACCCAGAACATGCTGGAGGGATTACACATCTCATCTGGCTTGGGAATGCCTCAGGGTCCGTGAGGAGGAGCTGGAAGACATTGCTGGGGAGAGGGATGTCTGGAATACTTTGACCTGGCCCGGTAAAAGCAGCTGTCCTTAAGTCCAGAAGTACTGAGACTGTTTTCTTCCATTATTACCGCAGTTGTCCAGAGTGGGAAGGATAAAGTAAACTTCCAAAGAGTTTGGTTAAAGGGCATAATGGCACTTCTCAAACAAGTTTCTTTTCTGTCGGGGCACGAATAGCTCACCTGCTAGAGTGTACAAGGCTGTCCTTAACGCAGCGACCCAGGTTTGAATTCAACCTTCGGCCCTTTGCTGCATTTCATCCTCCTCTATCTCTCCCACATTTGTTGTCAATAAAGGCAAAAAGCCCAAACAAATACACTTAAAAAAAAAGAAGTTGCTTTTCTGTCCATCTGCTGATCATTGTCAATGGCAAAGAGAATATAAAGAATCTTTTTGATTATCTCTTGTTCCCCTTCAAACTCAGCTGTCTGGGATGGTTTCCTTGTAAAACAAGTGATCTGTGATATCACTGGCTCATATTGAGACACCAAGGTCCACAGAGAGACTTAAAGACATCAACAGTGAGATGAGGAGATGAATGTAGGAAACAATCTGACTCAACAAACAATACAACAATATTAGTGGCTGCAGCCCACAAAAACTGTAACATTCCTCCCCACAGACTTTGGAATATGTGCAACCATCACCAAGAAGAGTCTGTAGTGAAAAACTGCTTCCGAGCTGTAAAAACGCTTCATGATTATCATTGACAGAATGACTAAGACTGGTGATATGATTATATTCCTATAAAACACCTATAAAATATGTAGTGTCATCTTCTGCAGTGTGTCATCAGACTATTTAATGATTCAACTAGGATGGTAAAAGAAGGACATTTTTTTGGCCTAATTTAAGTTTGTCAAAAATCACTGTCCATAATTGTCTTTTTAATTTTTCATGATGTTCTGTTTCTTCTAGTGATTAAAGTGAAGAGAGGCCTGCACAAGACTTGACCAATTAAACTGTTGATTAATTGATTTCCATATTGTGTGTTAAGGCTTATGAAACTGTGGCACCTCAGACTACTTCACCAGTTGCTTATGGAAGAAACATACACAGCTTTGTTAGGTTCAATTAATCAATAAACCTCTCTTTTACATTTTAGTTGAAGTGATGTAGTCTTGCAGCTTGACAAGATCCCACGTAGCCTCTTATTAATAAATGGATGCTCGTTTTTGCTGTACGACTACGATTAACAATTGATGTGTGCTGGAATAAAGAGAGGCTCTCCATCACTGTAAAACCCCGTCAGTATCACCACAGGAACCATGAAATATGCATTGTAGCTCTAAGATCAATCCAGACTTATTAGGAAATAATATTGTATAAAAGATGATGCATGAACCCAACTCTTCAATAGACATTGAGCGTAAGTGAGGGAGAAAATACATTAATTACAGGATTTATAAATCTAAAAAACATGATGACATGTTCCTGCCTTCAGCTGTCCTTAATTAATCATCATGTCAGGGGTCTGAGTAGCAGCTTTCACCACATCCCGGCCTCTGAACTCATAATAATAAGGATTTTTTATCAGCCATTAGTACTTATGCTAGAGTGACAGGAAATAATTAATAATAAAAATAGGAATATTACAAGAACTATACATTATTGAGTGATCATTATTATTTTGAGAGTTATCGTGGCGAATGGACACATTCAAAAACAAACATCCCAAACACACCAAATCTGTCATGGTGTCAGTGTTTTGTGTGTGCATGTGTGAGTGGCCATGCTGTGTTTAGTTAATAATTCTAGTTATTTGCTCAAATAGCTGAAAGGATATCACATACACAATAAGTATACCTGAATCGTGACAGGTACATCGGATGGCAGCAACTTAAACACAAGTGAAAAAATTATAGCCATGTTGACTTTGGAGTTTGCTTTATTTTATGATTGAAAAAATAATGCATTCATAACATTTTGAATAGTGGTCCTTTGTCCTCATTGACCGGAGTCATTTTCCCCCCCTGGTTCTTGGATGGTCTGGGGTTGTTATATGGATGTTGTTGCAGTTCTCTGTTTATGCTTGATTAAATTGTAAGATGAAGCTCTTTGCCCTTGTTTTTTTTTTTTTATTATCTTTTGACAATGTTATGTTTTACAGATTTTGTAAAGGAATAGTTTAACAGTTTGGGAAATGCACATATTCGCTTCCTTTGCCGAGCGTTAGATGAGAACACCATTAACACACTCACGTCTGTACAGGTAAGTTTGTGATGAAGGTGCAGCCAGGACACAGTTAACTTAGCTTAGCATAAAGACTGGAAACTGGGGTTAAAAGCTAGCCTGGCTCTGTCCAGAGGTAAAAACTCAACCAGCACCTCTAAAGCTTATTAATTAACACATAAAACTGTGGTGGTTCTACTGGGCTGTTATGTGCCGGACTATTTCTTTGCCGGGAGCACTGACTTCTTGAAGTCTCCGCTGGTTGCCTGGAATCCTTATATTGATGGCAGTACTTTAGTTTTTGTATGGGATGTAACAAATGAGATACATGTACATTATTTTCATCAGTGAGGTGCAGGTAGGCAGTTTTATTTACCCTTGGACTGAGCCAAGCTATCCGTTTCCCTTTTTATCCAGGCTTTATGCTAAGCAGAGCGAACCATCTCCTGGCTGTTGCTTCATTTTCAAAAGACAGATATAAGATTGGTATCGCTCTGCTCATTTAACTCTCAGCAAGAAAGTTAGTAAGATTTGTTTCCCAAAATGTTGAACTATACCTTTAAGTAAAAATACCTTATTTATCTAATTAACTGGATGGCAATGTGTATGTTTTCTTAAGGTGTTTCATTCACAGACCACCGATCGGTTAATTTTCCCCAACATCTGTCTATATTTAATTAACTGTTATGACTTCTTGTCCCTATACCTGATGGAAATGGTGTAGACAGACACATCGTAAATGTACGCGCAGGAGTTTTTTCACTTTTATTCAAGCTATTATGAGCTCAAGTATTTGAGAAGTCGTGAGACTGCTGTTGCAGTCCTGATAATAGATGACTTAGATGGAGTTGATATTGATTCACCTGTTTTATCAACTCTAATGGATTACTGGCTATGACCATAACACCAAAAAGCACACAGACACGCACACAAACACTAATTTATCATCCCACTCTACCTTGTCATAGTATCGTATCTCGTAGTCGAGGATAATTCCGTTGGGCTGTTCGGGCGGTGGCCATGACAACGAGAAACTGCGGCTCGTTGAGCTCACTTGGTGCATTATGGGAACTACTGAGGGAGCTGTTAAAACACACACACACACACACACAAAAATATACACAATCAATTAGGCAGTTAAAAGATTCTCTAGTATGCTTAAACACCATAAATATGGAAATATAGTGTGTAATGTAATGACATATTGCCAAGGATTATTTACACCCAAAGGAGAAAAATGTTTCCTCATCCAGACTCATGAAAACAAATTACTGCACTTGTCACTTATGGGGAAACAAGAGTTATGTCTGCAATGCATTTTTACCCATAACTTTAGGAACCAGAAGCTGTTAGCTATAATGTATTTCATGGTTTTGCCTCTGGGATCCATTTAAGAGATGGTTTTCATCACATTTGTACATTACATGGTAGCGTACAGTGGAGAGAGGAAGGAATCAGGACATGGAGATTGATACTACACTAGTAACAAGTATCAAATTGATGTAAGTTATATTGAGAATGAGAACGTATGCATCTTACACAGCGGAGTCATAAGGACATCACGGGACTGCCATAATCCTCAGCAAATGCTGTGATACCTCATGTGCCAAATACATCTTCTGTAGTCATAATTTGATAGCGTCAGCGAGCTGTCACCTGAAACCCTCAGTCTTTTTTAATATTGCCACAATTGACATTTTACAGGGTTCTCTATATGTCGAGTGAGTTTCATATCCTAAGGTCCCATGAAGTACACTAAAACCTATTGCATAATTTAACCCTCCCCCCCATCGCAAGAAACCAGAAAATAAATTAGGTTTTGTTGAGTCCTAAAAGATTCCAGGGATATGACAGTTTTTCATCCGGTAGTAGTAACAAATGTGCTCAAAAAGCGGCAGGGTGACAATGGATCATGTTTCGATTAGGAATGAGCCTGGGTTGCCGTAGATGAGGTAAATGATGTGTTTTCCATCTGAGTAAAGCGGCTTTTAAATCTAAATTTGGGTAGCGGTGGAAATATCACTTGTGTCTGTCTCCATAAAGTATTGATGGAGCAGTAACTCAGCTCACTTTATTGTCTCTAAGAATTACACTGTCAGAGACTGAGAGAGGGGGACAGAGAGAGGGGATAATGGTGAGAAAAGGGGAACTGAGGGAGAGGGAAGGAGGAAAACAGGATGAAAGCTGTGGATGTGCAGGAAAGACAGAGAAGGGGGGAGAGAACGAGAGACAGAGGGAGAGAGATGACAAGCTTATAACATGTTTTATGAATTAAAAGGCTGTAGCTCAATTTCCTTTATCCCCCTAGCCAGCATAATCCACTGTGCCCCAGGGTATGCTTACACACACACACACATATACAGATGGTTACACACACACACACACACACACGCACACACACATGCACTCCCAACTCACCAGCCTGATTGGTTGTAATGTTGATTGACAGTTGCTGGGCGGGATAAGGGCTCTTGTTGGAGACTCCGTTGACTGCCTGTAGAGTACAAAGTGTAATGGTCAGCTATCCAACCTTACAGACATTAGTTACAGTCACAGCGGCTGGCGGCGATTTTCAAACATTATGTTTCACTTTGACTGTTACAAGAGAAAAGGATCTTTAATACGAGGTCTAACCGATGAGTCTGGCAAACATAATAATGTCTGGTTGCCGGAGTGTTAAAGACAGAGCTGCTCACGTTACCCGACACTCTGATATAGTAGCATCCAGGACACACAGTGGGGAAATATTACACAGTCGATGTGCTAATGCTGAGGGGTTACTTTAGGTAACCTGTAACCCCACAAAATAATGTTGTATGATATACTACCTCTGAAGCTTAGTACTGTAGGTTGTAAGCAAGTTAGCCGGAAATGCCAACTAGTGCAGTTTACGTTAGGGCAGATAAACAATAGTGCTTAATCAACTCCTAACACTTTTGCTCTTAAAAGATACACCACCCTGCAAAGTCTTAATATAAGGTGTATCACTCTAAGTAAAGCCACATGCACTCCGCTTTGGCATGTTGAGAAATCCATATCTTAGCAGACCTGCCGTGTAGAGTTACGCTTGCTAAGGGAGAGGGATTAAACAAGCAGTCAATTATCAGCAACAACGAGATGATTTTCATTTCAGTTTGGAAGCACCGCCAATGTCTTCTTAATACTGTAAGGTCTCACCGTCTTTCACATCTCACCAACACAAAGACACAATTAACGGGTTCTGAGTGAGTTTTAAAGACCACCTAATTAGCTGCCACATATTGTTTGTCATGAGCTCAGTTAATCATTTTGACGGTCGAAGCAATGTCTTTAGTCGTGGCAAATCATTAAACAAAGGCGTAGTAATAAGTGACACTAGCGTAATGGCTTACTCCAAGCTCTAATTCTATATTGTTTTGTTTGGTTCATTATCATTTCCCATTTTATTTTGTGTTTTCCCTTTCCTTGAGTATCTAACGATTCAAAAATATCAGTTTTGCCAAAATGTAAAAAACGTTATCTACATTTCACCAGTGAGTAGCAACGGCATAGACACACAGATAATTCGACTTTCAAAAACAAAAAATGGCTAATTAAGTTATACCTAACTTTGATGCCACCATTTATTTAGTTAAAGTAGATGCCAGCCTTTTCAATTGGTGGATAATTTAATTTTGGAAAGAATTAGACAAATCATGGCTATCTCAATGGATATTAAGTGCTGTCATTCCACGTGGCTGCCTTCAGTAAACACATCAAATTACAATCAATACGTTCACCATCAACACTTTCATAATCGGGCCAGTGTTTTAGCCGTTCATTCATACATCATTATTGATCCGTCCATCCCACAACAGACTGCTTTCGAAATGGATCAACTAATACGTCCAGGCCACGCTATTTAGTAGATCTAAAAAAAGAAACGATTCATGTATTGTGTTGTATTCCTACAAAAAATCCTATTTCTCATAAATAGGTCCACCGGACTTTGAGCTACAAGAGAGTCCTGGCCTAAAGATTAAGATTTGGCCACATTTAGATCAGAAGATTAGATGACATTTCACAATCCAAGACTGAAGGGAAAGTAAAGTAACATGCTTCCTTCCCTTAACGATTACAATGCAGCTGACCTTGATTTGGACACCCAGCCTTGATGGTGAAGGTTCACCATCGTACAGGCTTTATAGGTATCGTGGCCTTGTGGTTTGAGAGAACATGATATAACTGCAAACTGTGCATTAAAAGCCCCCATGTCAGTAAGCACCTATGTAACCTCAGTATCCTTGAGCATCACAGTGAATCTCTAGCTTGTATATTAAAACAGTTGACAATATACTTAGCACCACAGTTGTTTTTAGTATAGTTTTTATAGATTTTAGTATGAATATGGTCCATGTTTGTAAAAGTTATATTTCAAATAATTTTTCTTCAAAATTGTGTAAATAGTGGTGTGAAAAATTAAAGGAATTCTCCGCTGACTTGTGAGACTCAAATACTCACCATCTGTAGGCTTAAAAGGTGGCTTTGTAAAGTGTTACGTGCTTCTTTGTAGAGGGTGGCAGCTGTAAATATCCTGGATTCACAGCAGTTACAATTCCACTGACAACCCTGAGTCACGGGAGAGTCATTTTGCGAATACTTTGCCTGCTGCGTAGCTTTAGAGCTACAAAAAGGCCATACGGTTATGAAGAATTGTATATGTATTTTATAAAGAATCTGTCAACATACAGATCAACACAAGAGGAGAGGATTACGCTGCAAGAAGGGTTTGAGAAGTTTCTTCAAGGCCTTTGATACATTGACTTATTTTCTGGCTGTGATTCTGGGTAGCCATCGGGGTCCATTGCAACTACAACTGCCATTGTCTGCGAAGAGGCAAGTTAACTTTTCAGAGACACCTTTCAAACCTAAAGGCAGCAAGCGTGTGAAAATCACAATACAGATTTTCATTCTATTGACAACACTGAACAGCATTGTACAGAAAAAAAAAACAACAACAAAAAAAACTCTTCCCGGAATACATTCTTCAAAGAGGCACTTCTCTCTGCTCAGCGGACCCACCTGTATGTCGAAGGTGTACGATGTGTGGGCCCGAAGCTTGCTGATCTCCACCCTCGTTTCCTTTAACCCTCGCTTGCCTGGAACGAACGCCACGCTGTCGTCACATGGCTGACACGCCCGGCGCTCGCTGCTGTGGCACCGGCGGCATAAGACATTATATGACAGGTCGTCACGGTGGCCGATGTCCCGTGGCGAGTGCCACTCCAGCATCACCGATGTCTGGTTGACGACTGAGACCACGTTGCGAGGAGCTGAAGGGACACCTAGAGAAAGATGATTGGCGTTTAAGGGATTGACTTGGGAAATATGTTTCAAGTTGTCTTTCAACAACGCTGTAAGTGCTGCGGATATCAATTAGCAAAATTCAGAGTCTGTCAATATAAAGCAACGCTGCTCCACACCTGGATGCAATTAAACTTCATTATGGTAAGCAACTTGAGAAAATCATTTGGTTCTTTTACTAAGCAGTATCTACTGATGATTTACATATGGATATTTTTGGTTATCGCAGCATGTCTGGTATTTTGAAGCTAAGCAAGCTGTTGTATGCAATAAACTAGGTTTGGAAATGTTTCAGTTGATATAATATTCCAGTAACTCACATTGTCATTCACGTGAATGTGTGATCGGAGTGTACCAGTTCAGATTTACTGATTTATTTGTTTGTACCAATCTTTTCCATAAGCACGTCTGACCCATCACCGAGGTGATGTAAAAGATTCAACAAATCCAACCATAGAACAGTTTGTGTCCTGTGGCTCAGGGTTAGGTATTCATATAAACCTTTAAAAAGGGCTGCCAAAGGAGGAAAATAACATTTACTAAGTCCCGGTACTAACTTTTGAGTATTTCAGGTTGGTGAAACTTTGTTCCTCACTACATTTCACAGGGAAATATTTATGTAATGGCAGTAATTACTAGGTACTTTTAGATAAAGATTTTACATTAAAGGAAAAACTATTGACTGATTAGTCAGTCAGTTATTTTAAATCAAATATTCACTGTCTCTAGCATCTAAAATATGAATATTTGCGGGATGATTATTACTTTACTTTTTCACTTATAGGCTTTCAAAGTTTAAACATTTGTTTCTGTCATTTCGAGGGTGCCTACATGCAAAGTTGCCAAAAGCGGTTCCTGACCGGCACTCGTGGTAAAGATGTAGGTACCCTGTCGCTAACAGTCAGAAGGTCACCTATCATCTCTCCGCCAGCCAGAGAATCAATCTTTTTGTCTGTCACTCTTCAGTCAGTAAGTCAGTCAGTTTCTCTCTTGCTGGTTCTCTTTCTTTTCTGTCAGCTCGTCTCTTTGATCTGAGGAGAAACTCTGGCTTTTAGGGTGTTGAAGTGAGTCTGAAAAGCACACCCAAGAGTTTTCACAAGGTTAAACCTAGCGGGCTCACTTCTCCTTGAGTGTTCACACACATCACAAGACCCACGACACACATAGACACACCCGCACGACATGTTGGAACAAGAGCAGTCGGAATGAAACGGATATTCAACCTTGGCATATGTTAAATCACAGAGCCATACAAAACGTCTGAGATGGCCCTGTGGAAAATGTGTATGTGTGTGTTTTTCAGACTCAGAGACACCCACGCTGCAGAATCAAAGTGCAAACAGTCAGTAGGGGGTTGAAAATCTGAGCAGCAAAACATTCCTACTGAGAGAGAAGCCCGTCAGAAACTGTACATTCATAATTATACACACATAGGCGCATGCAGTGTGCTGACACAGATACACACTCTTACTTTTGATCTGAATAGCACACATACACATTCTTTTACACTGTCAGACACTCACAGAGTTCACAGCAAATACACATTCAAATGCTAAAAGAAAAGTAAGAAAAGAGGTAATAACCATATTTTAAATTGACCATTTTGCTGCAACAATAGAAACCATTTCAAGCACTTCAAAAGAGTTATCTATCTGTGCTGCAGTCTGCAACCACACTCTGCACTGTTTTGTGAGTGGCTTTCGCAGTATCAATCTGACCTATACATAAAACACACACACACACACACCCACACACACACACACACATACAGTACACACACACAGACCTCCTCCGTACCTATGCAGCCCATGGAGGCATGCTGAGGGAATGATTTTCTGTCAGGCAACTATCCACACACTGCACACTCACTCTTCCATTTCACTGATCTGATTTTATATGTGATTGAGTTTATACCAAATAAAAATAAACTGAAGCGCTTCCTATATCGAGGTTCTATCCCACATTTTTCTAAGTTATCACTCTTTTTTTTTTCCCCCATTGCTGCTGTGTTTGAAAAAAAACTTGTTACTCCATTAGTTTTTGCCCTTGAATTGAAAGTACCAAGGTAATTCACAAAGCTGTGTAGGCTGAGTAGGTTGACACCCGACACCTTTTCACTGGGAAAGTTGATTTTTCTTCTGTCAGCATCAATTTGAGAGTGTGCTGCTGCTGTTTGAGGTGAGGCTTTTCATGTGATTTCTCTGTTGTCAGAACAAGTTAACCCCATAAATTGTTCCATAACCACTGTGGCAAAATCATTTTTTCCCTCTGTAAAATACTGCAATAGATAATGAGTAGTGACACAGTTTTAAAGGAATAAAAACAATTGCAAATATTGCAGCATGGAGCCCAAACGATATGAGTTTTTAGCGTAAAATGCCACAAAATTAGCTTGGATCCTTCTTAACTGGGTTACATCTATAGGTGACAAATCACTTTATTTGTTACCTCTATGGATGTTTAAATGGATCTCTAGGTCACGATTTTACAAAATCATTGATAACGCATGTAAGGCTACTTTTACACCTAATATTTTTGGCCTGGTTCAAACGAACTCAGGTGCATGTGACCATTTGGTTCGGTTTATATAGACTGGTGAGAAAGCATTCAGTCACACTCTGGTGCAAACTAAACAACCGGACCACAACCGACTGAAAAGTTGGTCCTCAGCTTTCTTCCAAGTGAAGTCTGACGCGGTTTGTTCGTGTTGTGAAAGCAAAGTAAACCACCCACAGGATTGTGTGATTGTAGATAAGTGAATTTTGCATGAATTTAAAAGATAAACTACTATTAAATACATCTGCTGATTGGGAACCGTCAAGTAACTGATCTGTACAGTATAAAGGTTGTACCTTATAGGCTATACTTACTCAACCTAATCTGGTAAGAATGGTAACACGGTAGTGAATCCAGGAATTTACCCCAGTACATTATTTTTATTATATTACATTATTTTTCTTGGTCTAGGCCAACTGAACCGAACTACAAGTGAAAGTGATCCAAACTGTGTGCAATTGGATGAATTAGAGTAGAAAAGTCGATATAGTAAATATTTACTTCATACAATAACGCACAGAGAAAATTCTACAGTTTTTGAGTTTCCTTATACAGTACATGTTCTTTTGGCAGAATATTGCAAATTCATTCATGAATGTAAAACAGTAAAATAAAGACCTGCCCATGAATGAAACTGAGCTTTTGTAGCACCCCAAAAACATGAAGTTGTATCCAGGTCACCAGGACGTGCACACACACACACACAAACAGTTTCAGTTTGAGACTAGCTGCAGAGACAGTCCAAATGATTCATGTCTCAACCTACTTACACCATCTCTCTGCGGAACTGAGAGGCAGCGTTTTTCAAACTCTGTGCCTCGTCTTGCATAGCAATATAGCCTTTTCAACACACTAAACACATATTCACTTCAATGGAAAGCCTGAGGAATGTGGCAGTGTTATTACTTACTGCTCCCCAAATCCCCAAACAAGCACAGGAACACTGCGGCACACACGCTCTGAATGAGGTGCATGAAATTAGGGTTGGAATGATAAATCAAAGCAGATATTTAATTCAATGATGAGATATTGGACTGTCAGTGATGTCAACCACTGATATGCTGTAATATGTTAGCTATTGGTAACTTCAGTCCAAATATCTGCCTTCACAAACCTGCCTCAGTCACCCTGAGGCATAATCACACTCTGCTACACTACTGAGAAAGATTTATTGAGTTTGTATTTTTGTTTTTTTGCACACGTGTTTGTTTGACAGCGAGGGCCTGACTCACTGGTGCACACGTCCTCCGGTTTGTCCATGTCTCCACGGTAATAGCCGTTACGACAACCGCAGACGGTGGCTGCCTCTATGGTGGAGCGACTGTTGAGCGGACACTGCTGACATAATCCTGCCCCCTGGGAGGACTTAAAGGTGCCCTGAGGGCAAGCTAAAGAGAAAGAGAGAGAGAGGGGGGGGGGAAACACATTAAAAACCAATACACAACTCTGCCTCCTGAACATGAATGAAACACAACAAATAAGCTATGACTGTGCACCTTTTGTTTGTCTTGATTGCAAGACATTTGGTCAACCTTGTTTTAGGAATACGCCGTACCAGTAGAGTTCTTACTGGTAGTATAAGGTTGAAAAAGCACAGCTCGGGGATTTTCTGGTGAAGGCAGCACATTATCTTTGTCAGACAAGATACACAAAAACATTTTGCGTATGTCCACAAACTCAGTGTCACACTGATTATCTGTTATATATCGAAGTCATAATTACATGTCATTATGGTTTCATTTCTCTGGTTCCTTTATCTGGGTCAGAGTTGTTTCTCTCCATAAATATTAACTTAATCATCCTTTTATTTAGATGATGTCCTTCTTTAACCAACCTTTATTCATCCAGGGACAGCTTGTGCTGAGCATACAGTACACGCTTATTATTCTGCTTGTATATACCTGTATGAAGTTTCATTTGAACTCAAGTCCGCTCGGGATAAGACAAGCCTAGGGACGGAGGTCGCAGTTGACGCTTCTGTTGTCAGGGTTTTGGGTTTAGGTTCTGTTAGTTCCTATTTTATTTTGGAAATTGTCTGTGCCCTCATGTGTCAGTGACAGTGTTTGCTTCCTGCCTTTGAGTTCCCTGATAGCTTCCACCTGTATTAATTGTGTTCACCTGTGTCTCGTTTTCTCCCCTACCTGAGTGTATTTAAGTTGTGGTTTTCCTTTGTTCTTGGTGGGTTCGTCATCATTACTGATCTTTGTGCCTGTTCATTTTGGATTTATGCCTGCCTACAGCCTGCTTATCTGCCTGTTTACAGCCTGTAATCAAGAAATAAACATTCTAGTCATCATCCTCTGAGAGCTCTCTGCGTTCGCTTCCCAGTTGCCAACACAAACCTGACATCTGTAGCACTTACAAATGGTTTGAGTGGCTTCTGTTGTGAAACTAAGGTGACGCCTGTCTCATCCAAGTGTTTAGTAGGCTGTATGAAGGCCCTCCCTTTCAGTTAATTAAATGCCAATGCCACAGCAGGTCTATTATGCATCCCTCTGCAGCCTTAAATTTGAGGAAGTACAGCACATAATTTTAAAGCAATTACGCATACCTGAGCCTTTGTAGTTACCTCCACTGGATAATATGTATTTAATACCCATCTGTTACAAAATAACCTCACAAACGTCCAAGCTTTCGAACACATCAGACACAGTCAGTTCTAACTCTTTTTTTGTGCATTGCTTCCGAGTTCATCCAGGGGAAAACTTCAGGAAATGTTCACTTGTACTCACTTGTCACCATTACTGTACTGCCCATTCACACCAACCCCACACTCTGTATTCTTATCCAAAAACACTACGTTTCTGGGGTGCCACGGATGTATACATCATCCCCTTTTTTTCTTGCAAAAGTAGTGTTTTTGACAGGCATTTTTAATAGCAGCTATGCCTTTGCCTGACCATAATGTCATACCCCAGAATCACGGCTGCTAATGCTTTGGTTATGTACAAACAAAATAAGCACAGTATGTAAGTAATGTGCTCACCTATGATAGCCATGTCTCTGTTACCTCAAAGATATTTTTTAAAACACAAATAGACCTGCCTAACTCTGTTTGCTGGGAATATATTCTGTATTTATTGAACCTTTATTTTAATAGGAGGGTCTCTTTTTTTAAGCAAGTCCTTGCATCACAATAGAAAACACAGCACAGCACCAGGTGAAATCGGAAAAAGCTTTTAGAGCAGCTGCAATCATTTTCGAGCTTCTCTAAAATCTCAAGTAAAACCCATAGACAGCTCAGCAACTGTTCATCTAATCAGCTGCAGGGAGAGTTCATGTTTCGGGCTGAGGTACTTGTAAAGTATTTGTTGGTTTTCAAAATATTATGTGCCTTATTCAAGGCATTTTGATAGTAGCTTGGGTTAGTCATTAAACATTTCCAAGCTGGTCAGCAATTGAACCCTTCAAAGCTCCAATTTGTGCAGAGAGACTGCCACCACTGCAGCACTGGTACCAACGGACCGTGACAGCGAGCACTGAGAGTATGCGACAGACAAACTAGCTTGGAGCTGAAGTAGAAAAGGTTAAACGAATTAAATGTAACATCATGACATGGTCAAACATCTGAAGTAAAATAAACTGTATCTATGATAGATATCCGCATATCTATAATATATAAGTACTGACTACTTTGTGCCTCAAAAGGACACCTGTTTCTAATTCACACATGGGATTTCATAAGTGCCTTTTTGGTGAGGGCAAACACATTCTGAGTTATGATTATAAGTAAAATATAAAAAGCCTAACAGGCAAACAGAGAGGTGTGAAATGAGAAATTAGACTAAAACGAAAGCTCCGCCAAAAGGCTGAGAAAAACCAAATGAGGTTTTGTAATGTTACTTTTTTTTCCCAGTTTTGATTTATCTTTAGCACTTTGTTTTCCTTCCTCAGCTGTAATGAATGTTCACTTTATCTCTAAGATGGTTTAGATGCTGTAAGACCAAAATGCAAATGTTACACAGATTTATGGTGGAAGACAGTGGGGGATTGCACAAGCACGCTTTTAAAGAAGTCCATACAAACTGCAGTACAAATGACAACATGAATCGAGGGAAAGAAGTAAATGAGACAAAGTGCTAGCAAGTTAAGAGCCTCAGAGTGTCACTTAATCAAACGTTAAAGGGTTTAAGGGTTAGGGAGATTGTTGTTCAGGAGGGAGAAAGGAAAAACTGACGGAAAACAAACAAAGAAGTAGTGAAAGACACAAGAGAACAGAGAAAGAGATGGAGAAGGAGAGAATAAGGGGAAGTGACACACAATGAAACTGCTGTTTATATTCTTCCCTCTCAATATCACTATTTCTGCAGTACTGGGTTATTGTGTTCACGCTCCTGAAATCTTATTTTGTTATTTCTTGGCTTTTGTTCTAACGTGATTTACAATGGAGGATGCTGTTCTTTGCCCCCATGTTTTACTGCATATTATGTTGTACATGAACCATAGAGCTTGAAGAAAATACTCAGATCCCAGATTTGAAGCATACTTCATATCATATTGCAGGACTTGATCAAGCTCGTACTGAATATGAACTAGTTTGTACTTTGCTGGCCCCAAATGATAGTAACTGCTTCACCACTTTGAAATGATGTAACATCAGTGAACTACACACTCCTTAGACCTAAGTGTCCTCTCCTCACTGTGTGGTGTAGACGAGGTTGTGAGTCCTGGTTTTTCTGAGTGGACTAATTTTATTTCAGTCATTAATAGGGATGTTTAGACGTTTTTTGATGCTGGTGCTAAAGGAGTTCTTATAAGGTGGTACAGCAAACAAACTTTGATTGCAAAGGCCAGGCAGTTGAACAGCAAACCCCTAAATTTAATTATATATATGTGTATATATATATATATATATATGTCGACAGACAGAAAATTAACTATCTATGGCAAATATCTAAGGATAGACTTGAAATTGAATATTTTGATAATTGACTCAAATTTCTTGCAAAAATCGAAGATTCATTGACTCCAGCCCCTCAAATATGATGATCTGCTGCTTTTATTTGTCTTATATCATAGTATACTTAATATCTTGGATTGTTAGTTGGACAAAATGAGCGATTGGGACATGTCACCTTGGGCTCTGGGAGGTTGTGATCTATTTTCTGACATTTTATGGACAAAATGATTAATTGAGGACAATAATCAGCAGGTTTATCAGTAATGACAATAATTGTTAGTTGAAGACCAAAATCATGTATCAGATAATTAAACTCACTGATTTTGACTGGTTTTCAGGAAGGTGTGGGTTGAGAGATTTCAGACGCTGTTCGACCATCAGACAAACACTTTGGTTGGAGCATACAGACGCTTTAAAATGGCTAAAATGGATATTTTGACTATAACAAATGTTTCAAATGTCAAATATGAAAACTATGTGACAAGGTGTCGCTCGTAGTGATGGAGCTACAGAAAATTACCACCTTAATCTGCAGCTACCCTCAGCTTCAACGAGCTTTTATAGTGAGTTTCAGCTCATTGTTTATCGGTCCGGAGTTGAATATTGGACTTACATCCACCAGGTAGCAAGAAACACGACTCCAAATGAATGACAATTTCTCTCCGTAATTGCTGTCTGTGTAAATAAACGGTTTGCTAACACATTCAACCTAACAACTCTGTAACAACTTCCTGTCAATGTTGTGTTTACAGGTGGCAAAAAAACACCGTTATTACAGGTTTAAGCTGTGGGACGCCTCTGTAGCTTAGGGGTTAAAACGGTGACCAGGAACTCCCAGCTTCCCAGGTTTGACACTGATCGGGGACCTTTGCTGCAGCTATTCTCTGTCGACTTTGTACTGTCTGTAAAAAATGCATAACAATTCTCACAAAATACTTAAAACATATTGTACACTTAAAAAATATGTATACTGTGCTGGGCTTTAACAGACTAGGTTTTTGATGCACTTTGCATTTTGTTACCTTGTGTTGTTATAATTGCTTCCTTTGTGTCTTCCTCATATGTCAGTCGCTTTGGATAAAAGCATCTGCTAAATGACTAAATGTAAATGTAAAAAAAATTGTTAATGGCTGTGAAAGGCTGAGAGACAGTGTTAGAGGCTCCGCTGGTCTTTACATCCAAGTGGATCAAAGAGGTTGAAACAGAAGGCCCAACCAAGAAAGCAATAAGCCAACCAATGCTGCCCGCCTTAAAAAGTCGTGTGCCCTTTAAACCTGTTGCAACGTTTACGTACTATTTTAAATGTAATAGCCACAATGCTTTCTCACATATTCAAATGATCTTCAGCTACAGTTTTGCCAATGTTTCCCTCAATCTCCATTTGTCAGAATACTCTCTCTCCTTTTTCGGTCCGTCTATGTCACACTCCCTTTCTGTTAGTTATTATATATTCTGACACCTACCTTTCTTTGAAGTTGTCTCTTCAAGAGTGTCAATGGCTTGTGCCTCTTTGAGTGTGTGTGTGGCTTGAATAGGCAGATAGACATCTGGCTTGTCAAGGTCATTTATTCAACAACCTTGCACATACACTTGGGGCGTGTCACCATGGCAACAAGTCTTGCTCCCTCTCTCTATTAGTTATCTCTAGATATCTCTCAGTATAGTTATCTCTCTCTCTCTCTCTTTCTGTGTCCAACTGTGTAACTACTAACACTACATATGCGTTGTGCTTGTGTGTACACTTGTGCAGTCAGTTACCGTATATGTAATATTTTTTATAGGAGGAAAATGTTGTGTTATGGTGTCACTGAGTTTCAAGAGTGTATCATTGTTTAAATTCAACTCTGATGTACTGTATTTACTGTAATTTTTGCAGTGTATGTACCTAATTTGGTGTGGATAGGATGGACACAAATGAAAATGCCTTTCAGGATGAACTGACGCAGCTCACACTGCATCATACAAACGGAATACATCTAAGAACAAACGGTGAGAAAAGTAGAACAAAACAAAACAGCGTGAGTTAAAGAAAAGAAATAAAGAATTAAAAAGGACCAATTATTATTCCTCTGTTCGCACAACGAGGACGTTCATTAGGCGAGTTTGAACTAGCCTCAAATATAGTTGGTGCTGCAGATAGTAATGCCATAGCAATAACAGCGTAGTGGCAAGAACATGCGCCTGTTCATTCATCTTGTCAAAGTTACCCGCTGAATTGACAACACGCTGACATCAGACACACGCACGCTTACAAACCAATCAATGTTAAGATGCAGCCCACATAACTGATGACGACAGGACGCAAGTACGTCATGTAAAGTTCTTTAGTGCGCTCGCATAATTGCAGTGTGAAACCAAACCAAAACGAACCGAATGTATAAAATGTATCAACCCACGAACTTTGGTTCGGACCTTGGTGGGGACTTTCAGGTGTGAAAACGCCCTTAGAGCGTCGTTGGGGTATACAGCAGGGGCAGTTTGTGTGTATTCAGTGGTAGTCCTTACATGTGGAGTGTGGTGCATTTGAAGTAAGGGTCTATTTGAATATTTGTTTAATGTACCAACACACTCAGACACTCAGACACACGCACACACACACACACGGTACTTTGATGTTGAGGCAGTTTTGCCGGATGGTTTGCACAATATGCTGGTTTGGTGCAAAATAAACACCATCTCTGTGGCCTGACACACACACACACACACACACACACACACACACACACACACACAAAAACAACCATCTGTTCTAATAGTGAGTCCAGTTTCCTGCCAAGTTGTTATCAGCTGATTGGCAGAAGAGCACACCAAAAAGATGCGAGCTCATCGGAGATAGACAGACAAGACATGATCTGTCCCACGACATCTTAAATCACTGTTTAAGCACAAAAGCGTTGAATAAAAAAACATTAGGCAGGTGTACGTAGACAATGCCATCACAGAAACTGTCAAGTCGCGTCGACTGAGTCTCTCTTTGGTCCGCATCCAGTTAGACTTTCTAGTAGGGCTGGGCAATATAAACGAGATACACACTGATTGCGATAGAAAATGTTCTTGATGAGTAAATTAGACACTTCAATATAATATCCATAAGTTGTATTGCTTGACAACATACTAATAACACAATCCCAACACAGAAGCAAAGCTGTTCCTAACCAATCATATGGCAGTCTTTTAGGAACCCTTCATGATATTGTTTTGTTGTCAGAAATTAGACAGTTGGATGGGAGAGAAAAGCGCGCCCTTTGAGGAACAACTTCATGTCGGCACAGAAAGCAACAGCTCCACAGTTTCAGTAAAGCCCCATTTGGCCGCGCAGTGGATGAGACAGTCTCAAGAAGAGCTAAAGTCTGACACGAAACAGATGGGTTGTGTGTAAGAAAGAGGAAAACCTGTGCAATCAAAAGACAGGAAATACCAAGAACTAAGTTAATTACCTGAAGCATCACCATTTAATAATGCATGAAAAGTGCAAGCACAGTCTCACCAGTAATTACGAGCCCAGGAACGAGTTCCCAGGCTCTCAGGGGAACGCCTCCGCAACAAACCATTACCATTACTTTGTGTTTTACCACTGTTAATACATCACACATGCTATTGTGTTTATTAATGGCAAAAGACATGATGTTGACTGGTACTGGATTTTACTCATGATCATAAGGCCGTGTGTCCACCAAAGCATTCTTTACTGAGGCCACGGTACTTTTTGTATTGCTGGCAATGGGAGCACTGCGTATTTACACAACGCTACAAATGCCAGCCCCGTGACGAGGCGCTGAGCGCTTTTTTTTTTTTTCTGGTCGCCAAGTTGAGAAACTTTGGTTAAAACGCTGTGCTCGTCACTGTCACTTTTTACCTTTCCGTCCTATCACAGTGGAGGAGGGGCAGGACAAGTCCCACAAAGACCAATCGTCACATCCTACAAGTAGGCTACAAGTGCTGAACAATGACATCAATGGAAAAATAAATAAGAAAAATAAGCCTTGGCAGCTTAGCAGCAGTCAGCTAGAGTCACTTCCGCAGATATTCCGTATCATAGCAATCAAAGCGTCTCAGTTCAAACAAATGCTGCGCCTCCAAAGCGCTTGCAGGTGAGCGCTTTCAGAAGAGCGCCTGGCGTTTTCAGGAGCGCTTTGGTGGACACACGGCCTAAGGGGCCAAAGATATAAGCTCCCTGGCTGTAAACATTTCACACTGTGGGATTTATAAGGATTTATGCTGACAGGATTGAACAGATCTTCTGTGCAGCTCATACGATTCTTGGGCATTTTTCAGGTTGTGTATCTCCTACTAGGGAATTCCAAGCTTAAAGAAACCTTAAACTCAGCAGAAATAGTGACAAGCTTTATATTTTCATAAATATTGATATCAATAAAAAATATGACCATATTATTGTGGTAAAATCTACTTTCTAGTTTTGTGTCAAGTGCAACAATAACAAGCTCAATATTTTTTGAGATCCACAGCAGAGGACTGGGAAGACCTAATAATTCCAAATTCCACCTAATTCCTTCCGCAATGGCAATTACTGCAGTACTGTCAGACATAATCACTGTCTGCCGTGAATCGTGTCTGGCTTACCTTCTACTCAAATATTGTATGAAGAAAAAAGTATTTCTGTGCCAAAAAAGAGACACTGACACCAAAGGATAAGCTAACATTTCAGTCAGTGAATTTAATGTATTTCACTGGAGAATACTATTCATCAGTCCCTTCTTTGCTCTCCATCTCTTTTATCTCACAGTTTTTTTTACCTTTCTGTCCTCGGTTTGTCCTTTTTTTATTTTGTGCTAGTCCATCTCTCCAGAGGGCTCCCCTGTCTTCCTTCCTTCCTTCCATATACCCCTCCATCTCTCCGACACTCTCTGACAGTTCAGGACTAATTTGCAGTAGACTAATCTGCCTGGGACATGCTAAACTAATTAACATGGGATAAAGCAAGCTGACTTATCAATTCACCATATGTACATACATCACACACATGCTCACCCCCAAACCCCCCCCCCCCGCACACACTCTACTCTCTCACACACATATACACACACACAAAATGGACGCGACTCGCCAGGGAGAATAAGAAATGATGGGTACTACTTCGGAGAGGAAATGGGGAAGGAGGCCAGATATAAAAAAGGAAGCAAAAGAGGTAGAGAAATATGGAGCATTGAGGGAAGGGGAGCTATTTCTGTGCCATGTTCACCCAAGTCTATTTCTACTAATATTAACATATGGAACATCGTGGGCTGTTGTCTTGGGCCAAAAATACATCAGAAAATGTATACAAGCATGTTATTATTCAGCCAGGACCGCCAGCAATGATATAGTTTGCTCTCCTTCACACAACAAAAAATTAGCATTTTCTACAGAATTGACTCAGCATACACGATGCCCAGCTACGGCGTTGTTTTGTAGACAAAGCCAGGACTTAAATATGGCACATTTCTCATAGCGAATGGAAAACAAAGAGTATTGATATTTACATTTAGTCATTTAGCAGATGCTTTTATCCAAAGCGACTTACATATGAGAACATTCACAAATCGAAGGCGCAGCTTCGGGAGTATTTTAGGGTTCAGTATCTTGCTCAAGGATACTTGGCTGAGGGATTGAACCCTGACCTTCCGGTTGGCAGGCGACCGCTCTGCCACCAAGCCACAGCCGCCCCACCTGATAGGCACACATTTTGCTCAAAATATATTTTCTATACCATATTTGTAGCATGAACACATTTCATATAAAAACTAAGGCTGTCACAGTTTGTTTGAATCTAGCATGCTCGGTGATGTTTGTCATATGCTTTCTGAGGTATTGCCTGCTGCAATAGCGTAGTTGCTATGGTTGATTATTAGAAGCACGTTTGCTGGATATTGATTTGCTGTCATACTGGCTTGTTAGCGTTTGCTACAAAACAATATGAAACACACACGACAGGGTTTGCAGGAGCAAGGTAATTAGAACAGGTGTAAAAAATGAATTAATTCTACATGGCATCATCTCTGATTTGCTGTGTTGCAATGCAGTATTTGCAGCGGTTTTAATTTTTTCTTCATTTTTCTTACGAGCACAGTTTGAACCAGTACGGCCTCATTAATGCACAGATTTACCTCGACACACGTTGCCATTGTCTGGCTCATAACCCGCCTTGCAGCTGCAGCTGCCAATGGGTACCATCCACTCTCCATCACCGTTACAGTAGAGCTTTATGGGCACGTCTACCTCCTCAGCATTGGGGATACAACTTCCTCTAGCGATGACTAATGAGGTGGACTCTGCTCCAGTCAGTGTCTGTACGGAATCAGAATCATAAAAATCTATATGTTGGACAACAGCTACACCAGTCTGATGAAAAGAGCACCACAGTTTTCAGTTATTTCTGGTCCATACCTCTGGGAAAAAAGCAAAGTTCTGCACTATGCTGGGGCACTTCTTGTAGAATACTCTGACAGCCAGAAGGGACATGCAAGCGCCCAGATCCTGGAAGGCCAAGTGGAACCCTCTGCCTTTTGACAGCGGCCCGAAACTCCGAACTTCTGTGTTCACCTTCATTAGCCTCCCCCCGAAATCAACCTGGGAGAAACTCTCATCTGCTGCGATGGTGTCCACCTTATAGTGAGATACAGACAGAGAGAAGGATAGTAAAGGCAACAGAAAGCAAGAGGAATGAAAGAAAATTAATACGTGAACTAATTCTTATAGGTTGTTCTGTCCCTGTTTTTTCTAGAATGGAAAATTTCACAAAGTAATGTTTGAATCTACTGTATAATACTGGGTAATTGTACTTGCGACTACATACCATATCATTTCATTATGTTAGAATTTTGTCATAATTTACTACTTCCCCAATGAACCTCTATGATGGCACCAGAGGTGGTGCTAGGAGATTTCCAACACTTGGATGGTTTCTGAACTCAAACAGTGTGAAAATACACTGAAAAAATGTGGTTAATTGTAAAACTGCAAACGTATAAGACTGTGTACATGACATTTAGGGAGAGAAGTCAAATATGAATTCCAAAGAGCATTGGGAAAATCAGTAAGCGTTAAATTCTAATAGCTTGAGGAATTTAGAGCTTGAACTTTGTATACGTTGTTCAGTAAAGTCAGCTTTTGGGGTGATCTGGATTCTTGATGAATTCTGGATCAGTGCAGCGATTCTTCTGGGTTGCGTATTGTCACCGTCCTGTGAAAACAATATGTCTCCAAAATGACAACTTTTCATGAACTAAGAAAACAAAAGCCCTGTTATCAGTGCAGTACAAAGCATTTTTTAGATAATCCAATGACTTCTCCTATCCAACATACTGAATATGCGCAGATGTTAGATTTCCAGCCTATGGCCTGCATTGTCTCCAGAGCAGCAACTGATGAGGCTCATGTCTACTGCAGCACTTAGCACTCCCATTTGAAAAGCCTAAATTCAGAAATGAAGCTGAACCGATGGCCGCAACATAGCCCAACAGTATTGGAGTCTTTGTGTTGAGTAACATTGACATTATCATCAAACTTTTACTTTGAAGTGCTAATTTACAAGTGTGAAAGTACTCCCAGAACCACTAGCTCTTTGCACTTTCTATTCAAAGGCTTTGGCTTCTTGAACCATTACCTTAAGAAACGGGGCATTGGCCCAGTACTCCACCCCTTTGATGCCCTCTGACACGGTCCTGTCAGTCTCCAGGTAGTACAGGTTGAACGTCTCTTTGCAGGAGCCCAGGACGCTGGGGATGGAGGCGCAGTCGCGTACAGTGAAGCGGATCTCCACATAGATGCGTTGTGCCGCCCGCCGGTCGATGTACGTGGTGAGGAGCCAGTTGTTTTGGCTGGGCTCAAACACGTTGCACACCTGGTATGTCCTGATGGTGTTGAGGTTCTCGTCATAGCCGCTCACCTCCTCCCACTGTGGAGTGTGTGTGTGTGTGTGAGGAAGGGGCAGGGGGTATGGATGAAAGTGGAGGATGTAGAGGAAGAGGGGAAAGGAAAATGATTAATGGGTTTACCAAGACCTGACACAAATTAAACCTCTTTCCCTCTCTCCCATTTTGTCTCTCTCTCTTTTCCTACCTCCCTCATTCGCTTTTTTCCCCCCTCGCCTCTACCTTGTTCTTTTCTGAACAGGGACAACCATTCATCACAATTAGAGCCACTCACTTCAAACACTCACACACACACACCATTGTAACTGGCTAGTAGCAATGTTAGAATTAAAAAAAATCCAAAGAGTTCAAGAAAGTGGGTGGAAGACCCGATTCCCTCATATTCTTTTCTATTCTATTTAATTTTATTCTATTAATTTGTCCATTGCAGACTCATGTGTGCTGAACCTCTCTGATCTACTGGAATCCATTCAGAACTGCATCAATAGTGGTTAATTGGTGTCACCTTGCAACTGTAATTAAGATTTTGACAGACTCGTTAATGGAGCACTGTAAAGTGTACTCAAACTGCTTTCCCCAAGGGTACCCACACACACACACACACACACACCTACAGTACACCTTTGCACATTGTACTTACTCCATTGGCAGGGAACGATATCCAGCCAAGCTCAGCTGTCGCTGTCCTTGTATCCATCACTGTCTCTGTCAGACAAAAGGGGAGACAGACAGAGAGAGAGAGGTGAAATGAGAGAGCCGCAGGAAGAGGACAGGTACGAGTTTAATTAACAGCTCAGATACCAACTTTAGTATAGCAAAGAGTGTCATTCATATTCATAAAATCCCACTTTACACCTTTTCTGTAATGTTTCTCCCTCTCTTCTCCAGCCATATGATAAAAGAGATAAGTATCCACAAACAAACCAGGCATCTGGTTATGCTAACACAGTATAAACAAAAGTACACAAACAATGTGATGATTTCCTGCCCAACGTTAGTTATCATCCATTTCATATTGGACAGTGCCAAAACACAACACCATAATTCAGTGTTATCTGTGCACACATGAACATATCACATGCATCAGTATACAATGGAATAGTATGCGGAAATCCTTGCCTATCCTACAATAATCGATTACTTTTTAAATATGATGGCAGTGATGGTGGCTGGCCTCTAAATAGCATTTGCAACAGTTAAAACAGTTAGCAACGGACGGCGGTTACCAGCAGTTATAACAGTTAGCAACGGACGGCGGTTACCAGCAGCTATAACAGTTAGCAGGAACAGAAGGCGCGTAGCAACACAATAGCAGTTAGCAACAGAAAGCAGTTAGCAGTATGGGGGAAAATGCAGTTACTAGCAGCAATGTCTTAAATTGAGCAATGGTTGAGGATGAAGGCGGCGGTAGTACCGCTTCAGCCACTGACTAGTGACTAGTAAGGTTAGTTAACATGTGATTCCTGAATGTTGGCTTGCCACTGGCTAGTTAACTAGCTAGCTAGCTAACAAGACACAACATTTTAAAGACAACTTTGGAGTCACCAGAAGGCATACTCCTTCCCTTGTGGCGATGGCTAGCCGCGGTCCCTGCGCCAACGTAATGTAAAGAAAATCTCTCCACTGAACACACAGACACAAAACTGATACTAATCTGTCCATCCAACTCCTGGTAGGACAACAAAAAAGCTGAACACCCAAACAGTTTTAGTACAGAGCCTTATAGTCTAGGCAAGATAGCGTTTTACGACGGAGTTACTTATAATCTTTTATTGTATACAAGAAATAGCCGCATTGGGGTGTTTTGTTGTCTGGCCTTATTGGCACACATCTCGGTTTGATGAGCATTTAACATATTTCCTCAACTAGGATTTCTTAGGACTTTTAGTATGTTGTTCTGGACACCTCATAGAAATGATCTATGCTGAAAACTATTCTTTTACAATTAGTTCTATTTTTGGCTCCAAAATGAGTTACTTTGCCTGCACTATAGTGGGATTAGTAACTGTAATGTAATCAGGGGGTGGCTGATATGACAATAGGTACCATGACATAATATTTGTCAGCCATCAGGCATTTACCTTTGCATTTTATAACATGAAATCCTTTCATATTTTGGTTGTGTAGGACATTGTGGATAATGTTGCAAATCAATGAGTAGGACTGCTGTTAAATGATATCTCGCAACACTGGATTTTAAGATTTGTGCATTAATGTGATGAAATATTTTGATTTGTCAGGAATTTAACTGCCTGGATTTCCAAAAACAGACAGTACTGCCTGGTTCACCCATTTCTCAGTTGATGTTCCAGAAAATGCAGTATATTTCAATAAAATCGGTATTGTGCTATAATATTTAACATACTGTGATAGAGGACTTTATAAATATTGCCCACTCCTAAATGTACTAATTTGAAATTATAATCATTGAAATGCATCCTTACTGAATAAAGTAATCACATTAATATTTCATGTTACTTAATGAGTTACTGCCCAACGCATAGCATACATTAATAACATACAGATTCAATCAGTCAGTGGCAGCAATAACAATTAAATAGACAACTCTATTACTTGAAAGTAACACTCAGCTGATCTGGGTGCCACTAATGACTTCACGGCCCCACCTGAACCTACACTATCAGCCCTGTCTGCTACAGTAACCTCACATACTAACCTGACACATTGATTAACACACAGCTGGGTGACACACTGACACAGTATTCTACATCACAAAGCTAATTGTGCTCGCTGAGTTGGCAACAAAGATAAGAAATATATGACAACTCAACAACAAAGCAACTTGACAGCAAAGCCCTGATGGCAGCATTCATTGTAAAACAATGCTACTTCATATTATAGATCTTACTGTGTTAATGGTGAGATATTGCCACATGCGAGCAGCCCTACAAACTATTTTTAGCATCTTTCTGTCTGGTATGTGCAAAGCCTGGCAGGCTGGGCAGTTGGAAAATGAGAGGCATTTCATGATGAGAAAAATGTTAATGTTGGTGGGGTACAGTAACTGGAAGTAAAACCACATGCATGATGATAAATGTATGGAAGACACTTACTTTTTATTACACATTACTTGTTGTAGTGGCAGTGTAGACAGTGGAGCAAACCAAACAATCGGATGAAAATCTTAAAAATGTGCATGACATGCTACTTCCCCTCTAACTAAAGACTGCTACATAAGAAATATATTTGCCCACGACCTTCTTAAGCAAGCAGATCAAATTTAAGATCCTATTCAAACTGCAGAGTATTGCTGTCAGCAGTCAGGAGTGAACAAGTCAAGCCGAAATATAGTGTTAGAATCAGACAGGGGGCCAAAAACTATACTTTCCCCTTTGTTGTTTCAGGTTTGTGGGTCTATCATGAACTCCTGTGCGATACTTCAGTATGAAATTATGCCTTTGCTGCCATTAAATCTTGAACACACTTTTGCTCAGGCGGTTTCTTAGCTCCCCTACGTTACTTGTGGGTGAACTAAACTGATCAATGCAAAATTAACGGCGACACAATGCAACGAGCGGACACGCTGAGACGCTCGAGCTGACATAAGTTAGTTGGCATGCTGACAACACAGACCCTTACGTAGAGCCCTTTGTAATAAAACATGGTGAGAAGATTCAACGACATCACACCATGAGGCAGCCGCAGGCAAACAACCCCCCTTGATTCCTGACATGCTCTCCTCCTCCTGCACTCTTTCATTCTGTCACCCTGCCTCTCATTATCTCCTCTTTTCCTCCTCCTCGCACCCTCTGAACCTTCATCCTCTCCTTCACTCTACCTCCCTGTCTTTTATCTCCCCCTCTACCTTGGATGCTTCTTTTTTTTGTCAGCGAGCTAGCCTAATTACAGCAGAACCCAGTTTTCCAGCTCTCCCTTGGGAGTGAAGGTCGTTTGGGAAAATGAAATGCTTGTCACGCAAAAATGTAGTCGACTATCAAAATCTCGGACCAAAGCTTATTCAAACGGTAACAAGTGTCACTATCTAATTTGTAGCTTCAGTGCGTTTAGTGGCAGGTTGTCAACAAAGATTTTCAAATCCGATCCACAGCAGAATATAGACCCAGTTTATTTCTGCCTTGCATATTTTGCATGTTCAGATGTCTTTGAAGTTTGGGTAAAAAAAAACGAGGCCAAAAGGAAAAATGGTAATATAGAGAGAGAAATCCACAATGTTGACAGAAGAGATGTTGGAATAGCTCATGTAGTCTTACAAGCTTTACCTTCCAGCAAAGTCTTGCAAGAAGGGATTTGATTCAGGGCTTTGCTTAAAGAATAGAACAATGGCTGTGCACTGTCATACTCCACCATACCACCATATTTCTACTTCAAAACACGGTGTAAAAGACATATTCTCAGGCAATTTTAGCATACAATACACAAACTTTGCTGGTAATACATTTATTGAAAATTGATTGCACCTTCATGCCCAAGAACTCTTGGTACACCTCTGATTCATTATTTCGCGTAATTACATCCTGCTGGCGGCTTGAGCGTTTTGACCAAGTGCTGGGAGAGAAATGTGCGTGCAAAAAATATGTATTTTTGATATATCCAACTTCTTGTTGTATACTGTAGAAATACAGCTGAGTGTTACTTTCAATACTGACCATCTCTCTCCCTTCATTAGGGCTTGAACTAATGATAGTTTTCATTAGCGATGAATCTGCCAAGTATTTTATCGATTAATTGATTTCATTTACCCAGGAAAGGGCCTCACTGAGATACAAAATCCCTTAAGTGCCCTGGCCATTACAGTAGCACCACAAAAGACATAAGTTTCAAACCTATAACACAATTGCCAAAATGCTCAGCATAATTACCAAAAGCGCAAGATACCAGTCTCAAACTGCTTGTTTTGTCGACCAACAGTCCAAAACCCAAAGATATTTCATTTGTCGTCATATCTATAACAAAGAAAAGCATCAAACCCCTTACATCTGAGAACCTTGAAAGAGCAATTATTTGGCATTTTTGGGCAAAATAAATTATTGTAGCAGTTAATTGACTATCGAAATATTTGCTTACAAATTTTCTTTCGATCGATGATTAATTGACTAATTGTTTCAACACTCAGATTCACATCTTTCTACAATTACAAACTACCTGTCCATGAGTACAAGAACAGCATAACCAAACCATATCAGCAAACAGCAAACCTTGTGAATTTTCAGTTTTGAAGACAAGAGGTCTATTCTGGGCTTATTAGAGTGCATCTACTCATCAGTCTAATTAACAGCGCACAGCACACACCTCTCTGTGCATAATAGGGTATACACTCCGATCAGCCTAATTACTTTTGACATATTGGAGGCTGTGATCGCAGTGTGCCCACCTCCCCCGCAGTGGTGCACCACCCCAACCAACGCTACACCACTGAACGAAACAAAAGCCATTTTATGGCAGAGGAAACACCAGGTAAATCTGTGTGATATTGTAGCAGTGAAAAGAGGCTGTTAAATCCTTGTTGTGGCCAATGAGGGAGAAATAAAAGTATTTCCATCACAGACGCTGAATTAGAAGTAATTTCACTGTTTTCCTGCCTCCTCCTCTTTCGCTCTCTCTCTCTGTGTGTGTGTGTGATGTATAAGTACACGTGGTCAAATGGCAAGTGAGGTCAGTTCATCTTAAGCTAATTATCCTTGTGTGTGCTAACGAGATTGGTCTACTGTTCAAAGACGGCAAATTGTCTGATATATATGCCTCTGAATGTGTGTGTGGTGTGTGTGTGTACTGGATCTACTGTATGTGCATACGCCTCTGAGAGAAAGAAAGCAAGCACGCATGGGAGCATCACACTCGTGGTTAAGGGAGCACACCAAAATAACACGCAGATGTGCACATACACACAAGCCAAACACACGCTAAAAGCCCTCCCGGAGTGAAAGACGTCATACCGCCCGCAGAGACAGTAGTTGACCAATCAGGCGCTGAAGTTAAATGACACAGCATCACGGAAGGGCAAGTCACTCAAGAGCACACACATTCAGACGCAGATGTGCACTTGCACAAATCAAATATACGTAGGCTATACAGATATATACATGTGTACACTCTCATGCACACACATTAATGATAAACTCTGCAAGACTCACGCAGAGCAGAGTTTCTTTTAATGAAACCTCACATGCCCCCAAAATCAATTATGAAGACAACTAGGAGGCAGGGCGCACAGCTCTGAAAATTCTAAAATACTCTTTTCTGCACATGTGACCTGGGTGAACATTTACCTCTCCACAGGAAATGATGTAATTAGAATTAAACACTAGGATGAACAGCTAAACAAAAGCTGGCTTGGAGTAGAAGGAAAAAGAAAGAAAGCGAGTATATCATCAGTCTCATAAAGTTTTAGCTCCTGTCAAATATGGTTTCCTGTATTAGGCCCACAGGAGCTCCAGTAGGCTCAGTATTATACTCTTGTGTCTCAAAACTGCTCTTATCCGTACGCAGTTCCCTTCAGCTGCACTTTGGCTTGTACACAGCCTGCAAAGTCTCACCCGATAATTTCCACATTCAACATCAATCCGATGTGCCGGCTAATGGGCTAACCCTGTTGTCGTAAAAGAGGCTGTTCAGCAGTTTAAAAACATATTGTATCAGCAAAAAAATAGACATAACTATGCAACAACAGTCGATTTACATGAGGAGTCGTGGATGTTGTGGACAGAATTACATTTCTGCTACAATAGCATGACACCATCATGTCAGAAATTAAAGAGAGAGTTTGATGCATTTCTTTTTTCAACCACTTACCCAGAGTGGAACTAACACATAGATACTGTTTTAGGTGAAATTTGAAGATATACTAAATTGTGTATTACCTATGGGATCAGTAGCAGCTCCTCTAGGGAAATCCATCTACTTTACTGTACGTACAGTCAGTCTGATTAAACTACATGTAGAAATTTACATACTTATTGTTTTTTACGTCTCAGTTTAAGAAATTATTTTTTATTAATTATTAACATCTGATCAATTTCCTGGCTTCATGCACCCATTCATGCACCCATTTAAGGACCTGTGTTGACAAATCTTTCTGTCTCCATATGGCAGTCTATTGGCTTTGTTCCCATTTGCCTTTTTACAAGAAGTGATGCTTTTTTTCAATAAAGGCGTGTTTGTGTCAAGAGCACAGTTATGATGATAAAACATTAAAACATCGCTATGTCAAAGTTCCACTTCAGGGCGCTGAATTGCTCTTTGTGGTGTGTTCCGCTTTTTCTCGCCGTTTTCTAGTTGCTAATTAGATGCTACGCCTCTTAAAGTATCCTTGGTTTCAGCTACTGTCAGCTCCACTCTTATTTATGCATATTTAAACTCCTTTTACCAAGAGAGGTAATTCAAGAGCCTCCATGCCTTGCTCAAATAGTAGACTATGGCACATGGATCTTTCTGATTAGAGCAGTTCAGGTGAACAATAAGCAATACATTATGAAGTTACATATCTTGTTACAATAAAATAGGCAAAAATTAGTCCTTAAATAACCGAATGAGGAACAGAATATTCTGGTTCTTCTTGACTTTTAGCATCAATCAATTGTTGTTGAATTGTTCATATGATGTAACTAGGCCTGCTGTAAATATTACTGCTAATTTAGCATGAATGCGTACAGTCTGATCTGAGTAACAAACCTCTGTTTTACTTTTTTATTTAGAAACAAATCAAGTATTGGAAGCTTGAGCCCGAAGTATCTTAGTTGGTTACAGAAAAGTTGCATCCACATTTTGTATGCAGTCAGATATTGCTTCTTCTTCTTCTTCTTCTTCTTCTGCTTATCTGGGGCCAGGTCGCGGGGGCAGCAGTCTAAGCAGAGACACCCAGACTTCCCTCTCCCCAGACACTTCCTCGAGGTCTTCCGGGGGAATACCAGGCCAGCAGAGAGACATAGTCCCTCCAGCGTGTCCTAGGTCTTCCCCAGGGCCTCCTCCCGGTTGGACGTGCCCAGGGAGGCGTCCAGGAGGCATCTGAAACAGATTCCCGAGCCACCTCAGCTGACTCCTCTCGATTTGGAGGAGCAGCGGCTCTACTCTGAGCTCCTCCCGAGTGCCCGAGCCCCTCACCCTATCTCTAAGGGCGCGCCCAGCCACGCCCGCCTGTATCCGGGATCTTGTCCTTTCAGTCATGATCCAAAGCTCATGACCACAGGTGAGAGTAGGAACGTAGATCGACTGGTAAATAGAGAGCTTCGCCTTGCAGCTCAGCTCTTTCTTTACCACGATAGACCGGTATATCGACCGGATACACTGATCCGCCTGTCGATCTCCTGCTTCGTCCTTCCCTTACTCGTGAATAAGACCCAAAGATACTTAAACTCTCCACTTGAGGCAGGAGCTCTCCACCAACCTGAAGGGGACAAGCCACCCTTTCCCGGCTGAAAACCATGGCCTCGGACTTGGAGGTGCTGATTCTCATTCCTGCGGCTTCACACTCAGCTGCAAACCGTTCCAGTGCACGCTGAAGGTCCTGATTGGATGAAGACAACAGGACAGCATTGTCCGCAAAAAGCAGAGATGAAATTCTGTGGTCCCCCAACTGAACTCCCTCCGGCCCCTGACTGGGCCTAGAAATCCTGTCCATATAAATAATGAACAGGACTGGTGACAAAGGGTAGCCCTGCCGGAGTCCAACATGCACCTGGAACAAGTCTGACTTACTGCCGACAATGGGAACCAAACTCCTGCTCCGGTCATATAGGTTTCAGATATTGCTTTACTTCTTATTTATGAACTATAAAGCCTGTAGCTGTAGATTATAATATGAAAGCTTGATGCAGACTCCTTTGAAGAGAACACCCTATTTCTGGAATAGGCTTGAATAAGCTCACTGTGCACCTGCAACAAACGGCAGACGATGCTAGCGAATATTGTACTTCATGGAGTGACCAGAACCATGGCCCCAAATGAATGCTAATGTTGCTCAGTGTCTGCTAGATGTGTAAAAAAGGTAGCTGTTTTGCTAACACACTCAACCATATCTAACTTTATACGGTGATAATATGTCAGTGTTGTGTTCACAGCTTGTTCTGTTCCCCCTATGTGGCCATAAAAAAGAATTAATGCTGCTTCTTTTTTTTTTTGACAAACTGACTATCTTTCCAATATTATTTATATATCTTCCAAAACATTTCAAACTTTTTGAATCTTCCATAACACCAACCCAAAGCACCAGCAGCTAGCTATGAACAAAAGACTATGCAAACAGATAATACATGAGCTGCGTGGACACAGATTTAAAAGACATTCATCCATCCATCAGGGGGAAACACATTGTAGGAGTTTGCAGTGTGCCTCACAGTGTGGTCTCACAGCAACAGATCTTTAGGATCAGATGTGTGCACAAGTGTAACCAATGCCTTGAGGTATCAGGTTATTTTTTGTCATTGCTGCCATGTCGTTGTTGTTGTGAATGGAAGCTGGGAGAGGCGCAGGGCCGCTGAGTTAAAAAGGAACAACCAAGCTGTCACACATGAGCACTTATCTGTGTCACAGCTTCTTATTGAACAAGCATCCCACACAAAACAAACACGCACACACTTTCGGTCCCAGACTTTGTGGTCCCTGTCTTTGTTTCTTTCTTTATCTTTTCCTTCATGTCGCTCTCTCACCCTCTGATTTCACCTCTCCTCTCATTTCCCTGTCTCATCTGTTGGCAACGGCCTTGACCTAGAAAATGTGTGGTGTCATGATTTCACTTTATGAAGGGGGACATGCTCGTCAAAATAACACATCACCGCTGTCCTCCAGAAACCTTCTATCTCAGCTTTTCAGAAACTGACAAAGGCCTTTAAATTCCCCCTGATACCGGTGCATTTTAAACAATTTACAGCTGTCTCTATTACTTGTGTTGCCAAAAAATCAAGGTTGAGAAATGCTGGTACATAGCTCCTATAATGTTGGATTACTTACAATAGTATAGTTGGATGACTTGTCACTGAGACATATTATATGTTAGATAATTCAATACGACAGTAAAACAGGGCAGACCTGTCAACAAAATACATAGTCTTTAAAGAAGCAGGGCAGGTTTGTGGCTTTAAAACAAGAAGATGTATCGTGGCTCTCCAGAACATGATTGCCTGTCACAGTAGAGGCTTGTCACTATAAATATAACTGCAACATATTGAGTTTTTAGACAACAGGGTGTGCTAGTCACTGTAAAATAAATAAATAACTAACTTATTGTCTTTTAGAAAATAAGAACAGCACAACAATATAACAACCCAACATATTGGGTTCTTATTTTTAGAACTAGAGTAGTGATGAAGCCTGTCTTTCTCAGTCTCTCTCTCTCTCTCTGGAAGAAAACTTAACATGAAACTGCCACCACCACAAAAAGAAACGTGCACACAAACACGCACACGTGCACACGCTCGCTCAGAGACACAAGCGCTGTGTGAAGCATCCAGTCTGTCACTGTGGCAGACTCCTTTGTGCCTTTGTGACTAACACAAGGGGAACAGGCCTCTAACTGACATGCTCTGTTTTTAAGGAGAGCGACGCCTGTAGACGCCACATTAGACATCGTCACATGCTCGTGATCGTTTGTTAATGTGAGTGTTCAGCGCTTTGATAGGGCGGATAATTCAGAGGGCTACATGAGTGGGCATGAGTGAGGATGATATAGCTTCCATAGGCACAAATAAAAGGTTATGTGCTCAGTGTGGAACACAAGGTGAATGGGATGGGCAGGCACCCACTTGTCCTCTTTTGTTAAATGGGAATATAAAAAGATACAATCAAAATCCAGGGAGGACAATGAATTATAAACGTTGTTAGTATGCTTGATTTCAGGTGTCACAACTGAATGGGGTGTCTTCCATGTGCATGAAGACTTATATTGAGATGTCAGCTGGATGTGACTGATACAGGTGTACATGGATTTGTAAATGACATTCAGTTTGAAACGTGTCAGCATATATCTGGAGGCTCAGTGAGTGAAAGGATTCGAATATAAAGTTAAATGGGTACCTCAGTGCTTTAATATAGTACATCCATGAAGTTGGAGAACTTAGAAAGGAATGGTCAATATTGAAGCAGCTGAGATATCCTGACCTTTAGTCCCTAGTATGGGTCAACCTCCAAAAACGCTGGATCCTACATTTCACATAATACAACCAATATCACCTGTCCCCTGTAACGCAGTCTTTCTTTCTGTTACAAATTTTTTAGTCTCCAAACCCAAACCACAATTAACCTGATTACATTACTGGTTACATAACCTGATTATTTGCTTGACAAAGCTCCTCCAGAATAACAGAAGACGTTATACAACGATTTCTGTAGACTGAATAGTACTAACCATGACAAACAAACTGCCTTTTAAGTGTAAAACCAGTGGAGTTCTTATCTTCTGCATTTAATTGGCTTTGTATGTATGATTATAATGCAGTAATGCACTTTAAGTGAACATGTACTAGCATTTGTTTGATGGACAGAAACATTCACTTTTAATATGACATCTAGTGTCCACTGTTAATTAGAATACAACTTCAACTCTTACAAAACTACACAGCAAACATCCAGTAGGGCTTTAAGAGTATCAAGGGATTTCCAGTGTTTTCATTGTGTGCGTCTCAGAGCTGCCAGTCAGAAATGAAAGATGACGGGGGCATGAAATCAGACGAGGAAGAACTGAGAGGTACACACTGAAGCATTACAGCTGCAAACGTCAACATTTAATCTCCAAGCCCCAACATCAAAGCCCTAATCCCCCATATTTTCCATCAGATCAGTCTTAAGTAAATATACTTAGATTTTATATTTCTTTTGCATTTTGACATGTAAACTGACAATAATTTTGAAACCCATCGGGGTCCATCGAAGTGGGGCATCAAAACTATTTTAGATGTGATCAGAAAAAGCCTGATGGAAAAGGACTCAGGAGCTGAATAGAAGTCAGCTGAAAGGAAATGGGTCACAGTGTGTATTGTGTGTCCAAGTACATCTACACTGCATCTCAAACGGTGACAAGCTCATCCTATTCACAAAGAATACACCCACAGCGGCATTACAGCTTCTTAACTTTATATAAGTGCATTGAGAAGGCAATGTGGGCCTATAATTATATACCGTTGTATGAAGAAACAGATCATTTAAATTGTTCTGAATACGAACCAGTTCTTAAAATTAACAATGACATATTCAAATTGCCTTTGTTAACAGTCCAAACAAGATATTCAGTTTATTATAATCGAAGAAAGAATGATATTTGGCAAAAATGACAATTTTCCTATTTTTAATTACCAACTTAATCTATTTAATCAACATGTTTTTCTTGTCGAGTACAGCCACAATATCACCACTACACTGAAAATCATACCTTTTTATGTTGTGAGCTCATCGTATGTTGTCAAAAATAGCAGAGCATTAATGTTGCACTTTTTTATGCTGCACTCTTTTTCATCAGTTGACATGTTTGACTCTTGTCCTGCCATACAGTACATGTCCTTGGACCACCATGGGCCAGTATAGCAAAAGCAAGAATGCAAAAAGAATGCAAATCTGGTGTCCAACGTTAATTATTGCTAACGCATCTTGTTTACTGCATAATGATAAGACTACTAAAATGGGGCAAACAAAGACCTACAAATGTATCTAAATAACAAAAAGTGCAAACCTTTTTCCCAGCTGAAAATGTTTCTGTTAAAATAAACTGTCATTATTTTCCTATGTCAATACCATTACCGTCCTCTGACATCTTGACACTAACTGACAATGAAACCACCATCAGACACTTGAATCTTTCTTCTTTTCCCTTTTCATTGCCTTTTTTGTTGCCAGGTTACACTGAACACGTAGTACGGTTTGTGAGATAAGGTCTAACAAACTCATCCGGCAACTTTGCCTATCTGTAAAACAAAGAGAGAGACCGTGTGATCGGTTTTTAAAACTTCCTTTAAGGTTCAGGGAATCTCTGTACTATAAGTTTTACAGAAGAAACAACAAGCGTACACGCGGGAATTCCAAGAAAGACTGAAGACTTGACAGGTGTGTTGTTGTTATCAAGCGGTATCAAGCAGACTGACAAGGTAATTTGAGCAAGAATATATAATTGACTTTGCTGACATTGTATACCAGGACAGGCGTGACCTGATAAGTCAATCAACATTTCCAAAAATGAAAACATACTAATCTTACACCCTCCCCCACTATGCAGATGGGATATAAGGAGACAATTAAAAACCAGCAGACTCCAGCTTTAAGCACTATATTGTGGAGCTGGCTTTTCCTTGCTTGGCGTGAAAGAGGTTGTCCAAATTTGTATTCTATTAAGGCAGACCATTAGTCACAGATCTGTTTATCACATGTCAGCATGCGCCTGCACTTGTCTCCCCGGAGACAGCTAGAGAAAGACAGAAATGAACAAAGAGAGAAAGAGAGCGATGTCAGCTGACCACATGCCACCATGCCTCTGCTGTATCTCCCCTGACAGTCTCAATCTATCAGCGGGTCAATCTGTTGACAGATGTTCTGACGAAAACCAGCCTGGAAGACATCCGCTAGCTCCGGGAGACACCTTCTGCCAACTCAGAATGTGCAACATGGCTAAGAGACACATGCTCGCACAGTGTGAAGCTTGGTCATGTCAGTGTGGAGCCGCACGCTACCAGACTCACCGTAAACCACAATGTGAAGGTGGAGCGGCTGCTGGTACAACCCCTGAGAGGAAGAAACCTTTGCAGAGCATAACGCAGCACTGGTTTGGTGATGTCTATATTACTTCATACTACTAATAAAAATACACCTCGTAGTTTCTAGTCATCAGTGGTGGAAACTAACCAAGTACATTTACGCAAGTGCTGTACTCAAGTTCAATTTTGAGGTACTTGTACTTTACTTGAATATTTTATTTCTAGTTCCCTACATTTATTGTAAAATAAATATTGTAATATTCACTTTTTACTGCTTATTATTACATTAATAATAATGATCCAATGATTTAATAGTGTAACACCAACAGTGGTCCTTCTGTTAAGTACATTTTGATTCTGGTGGCAAAGAATGCCCCTGTTAGAAACGTAACTTTTAATCAGCAGAAAATCAAAAGAGCTCACTTTGCTGAGGAAACTGTTTGATTACTAACCGATCTTTGAATGGTGTACTCCTTAAAGTGAAATTGAAAGTAAAATTATTTACTACATTTTATTGCGCCCAAACTTCTTACAATAGCCAAAGAAGGGTTCCTTGAATTCTACTAGCTTCAGTTACTCAAAGTAGTCTCTCATTTAGCATTTCTTTCAGCAGTCTTTCTGTGAAAATATAGCATATTTCTGGGGAATACTGACCACCTTCTTAGACAAACTGGCATCCACTTTAGAACTTTAGAAATTAAAATTGTTATTACAGTCGGAAGTAACAACAGACTACCAACTTGCTTATGGCGAGCTGTGACGTTTAACCCGCTATTTTATATTAAATTAAGCATACTATGAAATGCTACTCTATGAAATTGTAGTTTCAAACAATTCCAAATTGAATTTGATTACTGTTCCAAACAGTGGGATGGACGTTTTTGATTGCTGTATGAAGTGCTTTAACATGCACCATTTTAGCTCCCCTTTAACTTAATTAACTGCTGAGAGGCCACTTTAACACATTTTGGAGAGGTGCTGTGAAATCAAGTGCAACATCGGAGCAGACATGAAAAACTCTTCAAAATCCATTTCTCTGTTCAGATTCGTGTCGCAGAGGTGAAGAGATCAGACTCAGACAGGAGGCGTAACTGTGGTGGCCGAGTTCGGCAAAAGGTCACCTGTAGCGTGACCTGCCACAGCTATTTCCTGAGTCAGTGAGGAAGGTTGTGTGAATTGTGCACGCAAGCTACGGTAAACCAAGCATCCCTAACCAATTTCAGCAATGTGAGAGATATGTTTGGCCCTGGGAGGGGGAGTTTTAAGTTTGTTGACCTCTTTGCTCTTTAAAGTAGAAACCTGAGGAGGATCAGTTGCTCAGGGGGGTTTCAGGAAGGACAGGGGGTGGAGGGTTAAATCTGAATTCAGTAAAACTCAGAGAAAGACAACTGCGTTAGTGTACAGCTTTAGAAATGACTCAGAGTTTACCTTGCTGTCCTTTTTTCCCCCTCAACCATCATGGAGTTATCCATGTCACTCTGATGGGTCCAGCGCTCATCATCTGTGCTTTGAAGATGCTGTGTTTGTGTGTGTAAGTGCACAGTGTATGTGTGTATGAGGGTCGTCAACGTCAAGTGTTGGTGTCTAGTCAACCGCACTGCTTCGCTTGAGTACATCTACACACACACACACACACACACACACACACACACACACACACACACACAGTTTGACCTGCTGTCATATGGATGTGCAGTGTCTCCTCCTGGATCGACCCTGAGGACTGCAACACAACAGCTGCATCCAACTCCACTTTTCCGCTGTGAGTCTCCACTTTCCATTTCGACCTCTGCCCCTTTTCACTGCTGTCTTTTACTTTCTGTTAAGCACAGTTTGACAGTGCAGTCTACATTGGATCCCCAACTGAGGGTTACTCTTTGCTGTGGACGTCCTACAGTAAGTCCCTTCAATAGATTGGCTACACTCAGAGAAGCAGTGAAGAGTAAGTGATGTGGTGAAGTCTAACTGGTGTCATGTTTGAGTATTGAGAGAAAACCTCGGCGAAAATAATTGTTAAATATTTCATCAATGTCACCAGTCAGGGCAGGATTAATGTTTGTCAGTCAGATTGCTTAGTTTTTAATCAAATGTATATTTGAGTTTGTTCACAGCTAGTGTATAGCTACTTACTACTACAGCTGCTACAGGCCTATCAGGTCTAGCTTAGTTAGCGGTGAACTGATTGCAGAAAAACTAAATTAGCAAATCAAAAATCAACAATCACAGCAGTAATAGCTGTACTAAGCTCCAAGGAGACATTTAGAGAGTAGTTACGAGGCCTGCCAGTATTTGACAAAATGGCGGATGTAACAATGTCAGTTTAAACCACTGAGGAACTGTACCATTGGTTGTTGCTACAAGCAACAGAATATTTAACTTAGGCCAACTGCTTGTGGAAGAATTAAAGCCTACTACTTCAGTTTTTTGTTAATTTGAATTTATACAGTACCAGTCAAAGGTTTGGACACACTTTCTCACTCAAGTAAATGGGAAGGAGTGTGTCCTAACTTTTGACTGGTACTCTACATTCTACGTTTTTAGGAATTTCGACCATTTTCTCAACCTCAATACTGCGAACACCACAAACTACAGTTTAAAAAATGACCAGAGTATCATTATGGGACTTCTTTATTGACTACAAAGCTTTCTGTTTTTCTGGTTGCGCACTTTAATTCAGATACACATTAAAAAAAAAGAAATTACTATGAAGAAATTGTGAGTTTAAAATTGGAGTCAGTGGAGGCTGACATGCGATGCTCAGCCTTTCTGTATTAGACTGGTACACTGTACGCAGAAAAAGTCTAAGATATGGGCGTGAGATCAACATCATACCCAAGTCAATATACATGCTTGTTGGTATAGCAGTTTTAGATGCTCCCTTAGGTGCATCTGTCTGCCTTAAGGGCTCCCATTAGAGATGTATCTCGGAGTGAACGTGATATCGACTGGTGCAAAATGTATTTCTGCTGTGTGCATGTGGTGGCTGAAAAAAGAACAAGATAAAATAAAAACTTCGCTAACAAGGAATGAGCAGTGTTAAAGCTCAGAAGTGTCCAGGTGGACCAGTGCCATAAAGCACATAGTACATTGTATGTTTGCAGTGTGAATATTGATTCTGGCTCATGACCAACAGGATGTTGCATGCCATCCCCTGAACCTCTCATCTCTTCTCTCTCTTTTTACATGATCTACGTCAATACCCTAAAGAATAATAATATTAAAGCGCAAGTATTTTGGTGGATGAACCAATAGTTTAAGACAGAAGGCTCACACAACTATAGATGCTGATAGAAAAAGGTTGCTATATTTTGCCTACTTGTGTACACCTATGTATGTGTTTTCAGCTTTATGATTTCAATTCCACAGCAGTCAGAAATTGCCAGGCTGGATTATAAACCTGCTAACAGCACTCAAATACTATGAGCTTGTTAAAATGGCTCCCTAGTGGGAGGGACCTGACACTTATTGGCTCTCTGCTCTATATCAAACTACAGAAGGCTAACCACTGGGTTCATCTTCTCTGTCTTTATGTCTTTTTTCTTGCTTTAACTCATATACGATCCTCCTCCATCCCTCTTTTGCTCTCTCCATCTCTCAGGAGATTTGCTATCAAAACTGCTGTCACGCAGAGTAAAACTGTCAAACTTAAATTGCTCCTGTCGCTCTCCCGCCTGTCTGCTCTGCCCTGGATTTTGCTTTGCACACGGAAATTTTGTAAAGATAACAAGGGGGAAATAACCCCCCCCCCCCAAAAAAAATCCCGAACTGTGGAGTTCATGATACATGCACAGTTCAAGTGTGTGACATTTTGCCAGACAAAAGTCGTCACTCAGAGTACACGTGTCGGACCTGAACAATAATCTTTCTTTTTCCCTGCGGTCAGTTTCCTTCTGTTCCTGAGCAGAGCCACTGAATGCTCCACTGCTCCAGCAGAGCAGCTTAGCCGCCAGCAGAACAGGAGCCTGTGGCTGTAAGAGGCAGGTGTGGATGAAACCGAGCAAGTGTGAAACCGAGTACTGCGATAAAAGAGCACGGAAGCTTGTTCAGCCTACCATGAGTTGATAAAGTTTAAAGTGAAACAGGAACGCAGGACTGTGCAGGTAGAGAACTATGATAAAAATAGGAACTACAAAGAAAAATGCTTTTTAAACAGTCAGAAACAATTCTTGGTCTTGTCAAAAAGCCCAAATCATTTCTGACAGCTGCTGAAAAACGAAACAACTACTCGTTTAATTGATTACGATTTTAATCGACAGTGAATATATTGACTACCGTTTTGATCGTCGGTTAAATCCATTATGTCATTTATCAAGACAGATTTCCGCTGGTTCCGGCTTCTCAAATGTGAGGATTTTATGTTTTTCTCTGTTTTATCATCATGTAAATTATTGATTTTATTTTTTTGCCTGTTGGTTGACATCACATAGGGCACTCACCTCAATCGTTTTGACTAAACGATTAAAGTATAGGTCCACAATTTTTCAAGTCTGTCTTAAAACAGTAGTCAGGTGCCCGTATGAACATTGAAAAAAGTTTAGCTTGCTGCAGTAGTTCCTGCTGTTCACACTTGAACATTAAATGATCCCTTCCTAATTTTTGACCTTGAAAAATATAAACTTGAATTGTCTAACTCTGACTGCTGAAACCTCATATGAGCGTCAGATAAACTTTTGAATTACTTTTTTTCAGTGAACAATGACTGGATTTTGCCCCCCCCATCACTTACACTAGAAGCGCATTAGGAGGGAATCTCTTAATGGTCACTATCAACAGAAGGGATGATTATTGGAAGCAAAACCTCTTTTCTCATTCATATGGGCTCCAGACTATTGTTTTAAGACGGACTTGAACATTTGTGAACCTATCCTTTAATCCAGTCATTGAAAAGGTAACTGAGACTGTCTTCTTCTTCTTTTCCTTTGGGCCGCTCCCTTTCAGGGGTCGCCACAGCGAATCATGCGCCTCCATCTAACCCTGTCCTCTGCATCCTCTTCACTCACACCAATTAACTTCATGTCCTCTCTCACTACATCCATAAATCTCCTCTTTGGTCTTCCTCTAGACCTCCTGCCTGGCAGCTCCAACCTCAGCATCCTTCTACCAATATATTCACAGTCTCTCCTCTGAACATGTCCAAACCACCTCAATCTGGCCTCTCTGGCTTTATCTCCGAAACATCTAACATGAGCTGTCCCTCTGATGTACTCGTTCCTGATCCTGTCCGTCCTCGTCACTCCCAAAGAGAACCTCAACATCTTAAGCTCTGCCACCTCCAGCTCTGCCTCTTGTCTTTTCTTCAGTGCCACTGTCTCTAAGCTGTACATCTCTGCTCTCACCACCGTCTTTGAACACCTTTCCTTTCATTCTTGCTGATACTCTTTTATCACACAACACACCTGAAACTTTTCTCCACCCGTTCCAATCTGCTTGTACTCGCCTCTTCACCTCTTTTCCACAGTCTCCATTGCTCTGAACTGTTGACCCTAAGTACTTAAAGTCCTGCACCTTCTTCACCTCTGCTCCCTGTAACCTCACCGTTCCACCTGGGTCCCTCTCATTGACACACATGTATTCTGTCTTACTGCGGCTAAGCTTCATTCCTCTGTTTTCCAGAGCAGACCTCCATCTCTCTAGATTCTCCTCCACCTGCTCCCTGCTCTCACTACAAATAACAATGTCATCCGCAAACATCATAGTCCATGGAGATTCCTGTCTAACCTCATCTGTCAGCCTGTCCATCACCAGAGCAAACAAGAAGGGGCTCAGAGCCGATCCTTGATGCAGACCCACCTCCACCTTGAACTCCTCTGTCGCACCTACAGCACACCTCACCACGGTCTTACAGCTCTCGTACATGTCCTGCACCACTCTAACATACTTCTCTGCCACTCCAGACTTCCTCATACAATACCACAGCTCCTCTCTCGGCACCCTGTCATACGCTTTCTCTAAATCTACGAAGACACAATGCAACTCTTTATGACCTTCTCTGTACTTCTTCATCAGCATCCTCAAAGCAAACACTGCATCTGTTGTGCTCTTTCTAGGCATGAAACCATATTGCTGCTCACAAATGCTCACCTCTGCCCTTAGCCTAGCTTCCACTACTCTTTCCCACAACTTCATTGTATGACTCATCAGCTTTATTCCTCTGTAGTTGCCACAGCTCTGCACATCTCCCTTGTTCTTGAAAATTGGCACCAGTACACTTCTCCTCCATTCCTCGGGCATCCTCTCACTCTCCAAGATCTTGTTAAACAAACTAGTCAGAAACTCAACTGCCACTTCTCCTAGACACTTCCATACCTCCACAGGTATGTCATCAGGACCAACTGCCTTTCCACTCTTCATCCTCTTCAACGTCCTCCTCACTTCGCTCTTGCTAATCTTTGCTACTTCCTGCTCCACACCAGTCACCTCTTGTACTCTTCATTCCCTTTCATTTTCCTCATTCATCAACTCTTCAAAGTACTCCTTCCATCTTCCCATCACACTCCTGGCACCTGTCAATACATTTCCATCCTTGCTGCACATCCTTCCCATCTCTATCTCTTTGTCTGGCCAACCTGTACAAATCCACCTCTCCCTCTTTAGTGTCCAACCTAGCATACAAGTCCTCATATGCTCTTTGTTTGGCCTTTGCCACCTCTACCTTCACCTTACGCTGCATCTCCCTGTACTCCTGTCTACTCTCTTCATTCTCTCAGTGTCCCACTTCTTCTTTGCTACCCTCTTTCTCTGTATACACTCCTGAACTTCCTGGTTCCACCACCAAGTCTCCTTGTCCACTTTCCTCTTTCCAGATGACACACCGAGTACCCTCCTACCTGTCTCCCTGATCACATTAGCTGTAGTGGTCCAGTCATCTGGGAGCACTTCCTGACCACCCAGAGTCTGTCTCAGCTCCTCCCTGAAAACTAAACAACATTCTTCAACCTTTTTCAACTTCCACCACTTCGTCCTCTGCTCTGCCTTTGTCCTCTTCATCTTCCTCACCACCAGAGTCATTTTACACACTACCATCCTGTGTTGTCTGGCTACAATCTCCCCTACCACTACTTTACAGTCACTGGTCTCTTTCAGATTACAACGTCTACACAAGATGTAGTCCACCTGAGTGCTTCTCCCTCCGCTCTTATATGTCACCCTATGTTCCTGCCTCTTCTGGAAGAAAGTGTTCACTACAGCCTTTTCCATCCTCTTTGCAAAGTCTACCACCATCTGTCCTTCTGCGTTCCTGTCCTGAAGACCAAACCTGCCCATCACATTCTCAACACCTCTGTTCCCTTCACCTACATGCCCATTGAAATCTGCACCAATCACCACTCTCTCACCTCTGGGGATGCTCTGCATCACTTCATCTAACTCACTCCAGAATTTCTCCTTCTCTTCTAACTCACATCCTACCTGTGGGGCATAACCACTCACAACATTGAACATCACCCCTTCAATTTCCAGCTTCAGGCTCATCAACCTGTCTGACACTCTTTTCACCTCAAGAACATTCCTCACAAACTCCTCTTTCAGGATAACTCCTACTCCGTTTCTCTTCCTATCCGACCCATGGTAGAACAACTTGAACCCTGCTCCTAAGCTTCTAGCCTTGCTACCTTTCCACCTGGTCTCCTGGACACACAGTATGTCCACCTTCCTTCTCTGCATCATGTCAATCAACTCTCTAGCCTTCCCTGTCATAGTCCCAACGTTCAAAATCCCTACTGTCAGTCCTACATTCTTAGCTTTCCTCTTCTCTCTCTGCCTACGAACACACCTTCCTCCTCTCCTTTTTTGTCTTCGACCAACAGTAGTCCAATTTCCACCGGTACCCTGTAGGTCAACAGCACCGGTGGCGGTCGTTGTTAACCCGGGCCCCGACCGATCCGGTATGGAAGTCATTGTCATGATTCGCATTTTTAGTTTGGCATGTGTTTTACGTCGGATGCCCTTCCTGACACAACCCTCTGCATTTCTCCAGACTTGGGACTGGCACATGAAGACACTGGCTTGTGCCCCCCTGCGGTTGCATTGTAACTGAGACTGTAATCAATGCAAATAATTGTTAGTTGCAGCCCTAATTTGTTTACACATAAATCCTATATCATTCTTCCCCAGATGCATTTTGAGATGTCAATACCACATATACTGTTTAACATTTTCTTTCAAATCTAAACTGATTGAAATTCCTGATGAGACACTTTCCTCTTTCAACCTTTTCAAGGTGAGGCAAAATCACTGATGTGTGATGTCTCAGCCATTATGTCCTCTTCCCCCATTTTCTTTTGCTCCAACAGTGACACAGTCCTTAAAATCCAGCATGGCTATCTGTGAGACCATATGCCCACGGCAGGAACCCTGAAGAGGCTGGCAGAGGGCCCACTCTCAACCAGCAAATAAATAATGGGCCATTATGTTCAATCATATGCTGAGCTATAAAGGTCTAAAGCTCAGAACTGCAGTATGCAGCATGCAGTGTGGAAGAATAGATTAGAATGGAAGGGTGTACTTTTTATACAACTATACTACTAAAAGTTACCCAACAGCAAAGGAAATTAGTTACATTACTCGTTACATTACTCAGCAGCTCCATCAAAGATGCTTTTAAAGAACTTCAAAGCCTCGTCACCCACACGTCACATCTTCTGTGTTTCACACGTGTATAAACAGAAAATGAGACGTTGTGGTTTAACAGTTTGTCAGTCTGCGGTTTGTCCTGGACCAGTCTGTCCACTGAAAACTAAGAAAAAGTCCTCCAAGTTTAGGAGAGTCACTGAGATTGGTAACTGTCATGTAATTACTAGTTACTCCTAAAGAAAATGAATCACAAAACCTTAAGGCGTTAATCAGTAGTGTGTTACTGCTTAACACTGATTATGTTGGCAATGAACTAGTAAACTGATTAAGTGTATTGCAGTTTATTGATTTCTATAATTTGAGAGTAAAGAATGAAAACATTCTGAACACATTATGGAATGAAAACTACTATAGAAATAACTTTAGTCGATAAACTGTTTGATCGATTCAACTACGTTAAAACCAATAATGTTTTAAGTGATTTATTAAGCAACATTCACTGATTCCAGATGTAATAATTGTTGTTTTATTTAATTTAACTGTAAATTGAATATCACCCCCCCCCGAAAAAACAAAACAAAACAAAACAAGTAATCTGAATATGTCACCTTGAGCTCTGGGAACATGTGATGGGCATCTTACAAAATATTTTAACATTTTATAAACTAAGCGATTAGCCAATTAATCCAACAAATAATTGCTAGATTAAACAATAATTAAAAATGATAGTTGAAGCTCTAATCTAAACACGCTTAGATGACATTAATGTAAAATAAGTTTATTACTTAACATTTTGTATAGTGCATGCCAGCACTGCATAAGAATATGCATGTAACACTGTGTTTCCGAAGTGGAATAATGGTGCTGTGCCATCACTACAGGAAAACTAAAGGACCACAATCTTGGGCAATCTCTGCTTCACTTTATGGCTAATTTGCATTTAAAAGCAGTAAATGCATATTTGAAATCCTCTCATTCCTCCTGTTTTTTCTTCTCTACGGCCAGTATGTAAAGAAGTCAGTGAGAGGCCTGAGGTCAAGATAAATGAAGGTGTTTTTTATTGGTGAAGTCTACCGCAAGAGCTTGGAGAGATTTTGCCTTTGCCTGAAACAAAGGGTAATTGATGCTATTGCTTACCTTGCAAAAGACAGAACAACCCAAAGAGCATGCCATTGACGTCTGTCTAACATAGCGGTGTATTGATGTGACTCTTTGAGCTGCAAATTAGTTGAAGTGACACTATAATGGACCCAAGTGAAAGGAAGTGGAGAATTTTAGGTGAAAACAAAAGATTCTTTCATTCCTTTTATGCCCACCAGTGCTCTCTTCTCTAGTGGTATCAATTATAGTTTCATATCAGGGAAATATAATCTATTTAGACTGGTTTGTTATGCAAATAACCTGAGGAGTTTGGGTGGTGAAGTGTTTTATAATGAGCAAGCCTTCTGCTTCTCTCTGCAGCTAAAATCTAGTTTATGCTTTTAAACATGTCAGCAATGGCAGCTGTGGAGGAGAAATAGTGATTGTAGTTAAATGTTTGTAATGAAGGTGGTTTAGACGCTGATTGACTGCTGTTGATATGAACGGTATATTCACTGAGCAGGTTGTATACAGCAGGGATCACTCGTCTTGTATTGTTATCCACAGCACTTTCTAGATGCCTATATATTGTAAGCCTATTGTGTTCCTCTCAGACATCAGAAACCACCACTTATTTTCCATGTCAAGCTTAAAGCTACTATAATCAACAGAGAATTATCACCAGACTCTGCAAATTCCCTCAGCTCCTCTGAGAATTTTTGTGTTTTTCAGCTCGTTGTTTTTGTCTTTTGGTTCACTCTCACCACTCTCAACGTCATATCCAGAGGGCAACGGTTTTCAGCAAAAAAAGCCCTGATTCAGCAAAACGTACACAAATGGCAGACAGACAAAGTTAGCAACTATCTGGTGAACACAGAGGAGCATTTAGCAGCTAAAGAGCCTGATATTGCCCTCAGGAGTTGGAGGAGATCAAAACTATGTGTGCGAATATTAGACTTAGATTCATCAGGAGGACAAAAACACAAATATAAATGACTGCTAATGTTGCCCCATTCCTGCTGGATGTATTAACACTAACTCTTCTTCCTTTCTACCTCTGCTATAAAAAAAAAAATAAAAAAAAAGAAACCCTTCCTATCCTTAGCTTTGTATACTGTGCTGGGCTTTAACCAGACTCGTTTTTGATGCACTTATGCTTTTTGTTACCTTGTGTTGTTATATTGCTTCCATTGTCTTCCTCAAATGTAAGTCGCTTTGGATAAAAGCGTCTGCTAAATGACTAAATGTAAATGTAAATGTAACAGGAAACTGTTTGCACACATGTTTTGTGTGTACAGTACCAGTCACAAGTTTGGAAACACTTTCCCATTTACTTGAATGAGAAGGTGTGTCCACACTTTTGTCTGGTACTGTATATGTATGTAATTAATTTGCATAGTCCTGGTTTCACTACAGCCAGAGCTGTAGACCTGAGACTGGACTTGGACTCGAGTTGGACGAAGTCACAAAAAAGAAAAATGCTGTGTAATTTTAAGCATTCGGAGACGTAAAAGACTAACTTGCATCTTGACCTGTGATTAAGACTTGTGTTTGATTTAGTCTTGCCCTGACTGGAGACTTGACTTGTCATTTGGACTTAAAAACCACAACTGGATACAGCTGCAGATGTAGTATAACATTTTTACGATCATGGTTTTCAGATCTCATCCACAATCCACATCAGAAAGAGATGTACAATGTGACCCAAACATTTGGTATAGAAATGCTGCCAAAAGTATGCAATTTTGTCCTCGGTAACTGACATGACTAATCACTGATCCAGTGGACCAACAAGTACTTGAATATAAGAAAAGGATTGTTGTGTTGTGTGAAAATTCACAGCCATGGTGTGAAGATTCATGGTTAAGGATATATTTTCACACTAATAGAACTTATTAATCACATCTCAGTAAACATTGACCATGTTTTGTTAGAAATGACTTCCTAAACCACTGAAAACTGTGATACTGTTGTCTGATAGCCTGTGGATATAGAGAAGCATAGTGTCTAATACCAGACTGACTGACATGAAATTGCCTCTTGATGCCCAATTCGCCGTGGGAAATACAGCACCAAAAGCCCAGGAATCTGAGTCTCTCAGTAAAAGGTAAATAAGCCCACAGGTTCCAAGTACCTTATGAAAGAAGAAAACCAAATTTATTCTGAAACAATTTGAATGCTATGTGGAAATAAATATTTAATACTGAAGGGAGACCCTGAGGAAAAATAGACTGGGAAACAATGGAGTAAAAGCCTCAGGACTGGTGCAAAGGATCTTCTTCCAAGCTCCTACTTTTCCCTAGTTCAACTATCTGCCTGTCACATTGATAACCTGTCACCAGATGAATCTAGAAACCACATCTTTAAAACATGAGCTTGCCGAGCATGGTACAGGGTACAAAATGTGTATGTGTGGTGGCAGTGCAGTGTGTCATCTGCATATCACTTCGCGATAAGTGTGTGATAGGTTTCCCTGAGTAGATCGTTTGTTCATCATTTGTTGCACACACACACACACACACACACACACACACACACACACACACACACTGAACAAAGTCACAAATTACAGCTTGTCATGTTAATACCAGCATCTATAACAGGATCTACAATGTTTAACCTTTAGCATTCCCACAAGATGACAGACTGGGCACACATGTATGTGTTCAGGCTCCAGGGAAAAGAACAGAAATAGTTTATGTGTAGGAGCAGAAATTATATTTGCAGTGTAATCATATATACACAGCACATTTTACATGTAGCCGTGCCTCCGTAGAAGGAAAACTCGGGATTTCTAAATAAGGCTCCGACTACAGTAGCAGCTCTTGCATGGAAAAGTCGAAAGAAATTAACTCCTCGACCCCTCGACACTCAACACTGACACAAATCAGCAATTTCAGTGACAGAGCCTGCCGCTGACTGGGCATTTGGTTCGGATACAGATGACTTTGTCACCCCTCCCAAGGCTTGTTTGTGGGATATGTAGCACTTATACCCACCAATATCCGCTGGGTCAGGGTTTGCATTGAGTTTCAAAATTACAGGGTCAAATGCTGGATTACTGCACTGCATTTGGGCTCTCTGAAAAGGTGTAAATCCTGAGGGAACGTTAGGGTTATTGTATTAGTACAGCAATTTCAGGCTACATAGATGACAGCAAACAGATATAGCCACTATAGTATAGCTATGGCTATACTTTTGTTCATGATAACAAACTTTTCAGTATTTTGGCCTACATTGGCCCAGCATCTCCACTCTTTCCCAATTACTGCATGCAAAGACTGGTGATGGGTGCTTTTGTAAACTACAGATATGATCAAGACAAAAACATTTCAAATCTAGCAAAGTACTTCACTTCATACACAGCAATCAGCATGGGTGGGGCAAAAAGACATTTCAAGGGAAACAGACAAACACGGATGCAGATAGAGAAAACACTAATGGACTTTTGAAGCAAATGCCAATATCGATATTTGAGACTAATAATAACATAAGCACCACATTTCTGAAAAGGGCTGTGACCAAGTAATTGAGTGGGACTATAAACTGAACTTGACGGGAAATTAAAAGAGTCTCAATATCAATTATAAACAACAACACAAATACAAAAAAAACAGATTCATAATAAAAAGGTACATTTAACATAAGAAAAATAGGCTGCATTTTAAAAAATATTTCCATGTTATCAAACTTAAATTTAAAAAAAACTAATAATAAACGATACTGAATTACAGGACAAGCCTGTTTGAAACAGCCTGTCATGACTAATTCATCAATATGTTTAAATTTACTCTATACTTAATTTCAGTACTTTTTTGTTACTTTCTATGCAACCAAAGCTACAGGGTAACGTATATACTCCATTATATACAGTTTGTCAACAGATTAGAGCTGAAATAATTAGTAGATTAACTGATTAGTATGTGGAGAGAGAATTAACTGGCGACAATTTTGATAGTCTGTGAATCATTTGTCATTTTCTAAGCAAAAATGACTGGTGGTGATTTGGTGGTTCTAGCTTCTCAAATGCAGATTTGCAGCTTTTCTAAACTGTAGGTCAGACAAAATATTTTATATTTATATTTTATAGCTACCAAAATCCATTAATCGATCAATTAAAAGATTATTGGCAGACTTACTGATAATCACAAAAATTGTTAGCTGCTGCCCTACAACAGATTAAACGCCAATCAAAAATTACTTTAAATATATAAAAAACAAAACTTTGGTATTCTTGTTACTTAAAGTCTAACATATATGCTGATACTGCTGATATCTGTGAGAAGCTAATATCAGCCAATAATATCGGCGCGTATCAGTCAGGCTCTGGGGAAAAAAGTCTGAAAGTTCATAGAGGAGAAGTGTAAAAGTGTACACAGAGCAGAGATAATAGCACTGACTGTGTCAGCAGTGGGTCTGTTTTACACCAACAGACTCAGATCAGCTTCTACATCACTTCATTAGGCACCTACTTACCATGAAAAGGCCACCGTGACCACAAAACAACCCACCACCCACACTTTACCTGTTTGTCTCTCCTCTCTAGCTTAACCTCCTACAACTCTCTCTCGCTCTCTCCCACACACACACACACACACACACACACACACACACACACACACACACACACACACAAAGAGTTATGTTTAATCAAAATAGACCTGCCCTTCAACACACTTTCACGTCTCATAATGGGGGAGACTCACTACGGAGCCCATCATTACGCGCACCATTAAAACACAGCAGTAGACTAATCTGGCGCTTCCATAAGGGACAGCAGCAGCAACAGCAGGAGGAGCAGGAGGAGAAGTAGTAGAGGACATTGGAGTGGAGGCTGATAGAGGATGCTGCAGGAGGAGCAGGAGAGGAAGCAAAGGGAATGTGAAGAGGGGCAAGCCGGAGAGTTGGAGGACTTGTTTGCAGACTGATTGGCAGACCCGACACTGATAGAGAAGATGCAGGAGAATGAGAGGAGGAGAAGGGAATCTCGAGGAAGAGCAGAAGGAGATGCTTGGGGAGGAGCGGCAGGAAGAACAAAAAGGAGGTAGCATGGGTACCAGTTAGGGGTGTTGGAGGGATAGGGAGAGACAATGGCATGCAGCAGGAGCACTAGGTGAAGTGTAAGAAAGAGCAGCAGGTGGGGCAAGACGTGTTGGTTGGGGAGCAGCAAAGGGAGAAACAGTAGGCTATGCTTGGGGAGGAGAAGAAATAGGAGCAGGTCGTCATGCTTGAGGAGGAGCAGCAAGAGTAGAATTTGATGCTGCTTTGAGAGGAGCAGTACCCGGAGGTGATGATTGGGGATAACGGGCAGGAGCAACAATAAGTGGTGCTTTGGAAGGAACGAGGGGCAGAGGAGGAGCAATGGGATAAGCAGTAAGTAATGCTTGGAGAGGAGTAGAAGGAGGAGTAGGTGAATCTTAAGAAAGAGCAGGAGTAGATGCTTGGGGAGAAATGGCAGAAGGAGCAATAGGTAATGCTTGTAGCAGCAGCAGCAGCTACAGCAATCAGTAAGGCTTTGGGAGAAGTAGCAGGAGGTCATACTGCAACAAGAGAAGCAGGAGGTGATGTTTGGAGAGGAGCAAAGGGAGAAGCAGTGGGTGCTGCTTGGGGAGGAGTAGGAGAAGAATAAGAAAGCGCAGCGGGAGGAAAATGTGATGCTTGGAGAGGAGCAGTGGCAGCGGGAGATCGGGTGGAGGAGCGGGGGCTGATTCTGTGCGACGAGCAGCAGGAGCTTCAGTACGTGACGCTTTAGGAGAAGTGGCAGGAGGTCCTGCTTGGAGAGGCGCCACAAAAGAGGCAGAAGGTGATGTTGGGGGATAAGAGCAGGAGGAGATGATGCTGAGGGGGACACAACGGGAGCATCATGATGCTGAGGGAGGAGGAGAAGCAGGGGAGGTGGCAGCAGCTCCACGGAGTAACCGAGCACCTGTGAGCTATAATTATGCTTCACTTTGCTGCTCCAGGTGAGCAGCAGAGTGTGTGTTAATGGAGCTACAACAGTGCACTCAGGAGGGAGAAACTCGGTAATGTGTATGACCAATATTCAGATCGCGGAACATTACGCACCTTTAAGTGCAATAAGATTATGGGTGAACACCTGATATAATTTAAGCTGCTGATATTATACGAATACTGTGCTCCATGATTAAAAAATGTCATTGGAATAAACATTATTATTTCATGCTTGGTAGTATTTTGTATGTATAACATTATAACACAATGTATCTCATGTCCCTCAAGATTATTAAAAGACATTTTTTGATTTGATTTTGACATTTTAGATGATTGCATAAATGTAGAATAAACCTTTTTTTTTTTTTTTTCAGCTGTAGCACACAAAGCCTACAGGTTACTTTTCCCCTGGAATTTCATATGTGGACTGTGCCACTCCGGCAGTGAGATGGTTATCTTTAACCGCCAACGAGGCACAGTTGCATTCCTGGACTGTCCACAATTCTGCATATTAAAGCCCAAACACGCCCAGCTCACCCTGACGAACAAGAAAACTTCTTGCGAGAAATAAAGCAATGCCCCAGTCTGTTGGAGAGCTATATCTATTGCACTAAGATAAACTGTTACGAGTAGGCTATAAGAATATTACAAGGATAACAACTGTAATAATTCGAAATAAACAACAAAAACAGGTGATTTTACAGGACAGCTTTGCTTCAACCACAGTTTGTGCACAAATGAATTCATGGCATCACCCTGCATCATCTAAACACGGGAAAATGTGTCCCCTCTTTGCACACCTACCTTCCACTGCGCACACCGAAGTAATCACACAGAGAAGCGCCGCAACCCAAGTGGCCGGTACGGCCAAACTGACTCCCCGCCTGTCCTCTCCCATGATCCGGCTGGCAGAAAAAAAAAATCCCACAGAAACACGCTGTATTCCTCTGGCGAACAGTCACATCTCAGCCCTCACTGTGTGTGCGTGTGTTTGTGTGTATGTGTGTGTGTGCGTGCGTGTGTGCGCGCGCGCGCTGCACCGGCAGAGTCAGCGGGGACTGAAGCGGATAAACTGCTGGTGGATCTCCGCGCGCTCCCCCTCTCTCTCTCTCTCGCTCTCTCCTCTCAACCTTCTTCTCTCTCACACCTTTCCGTCCAATCGGGAGAGAGTATGGCGGATCGTAAACCAATCACCCGTTCTTTTCCACCTGACCCACGCTGAATGCCCAATGGACAGGTCTCCCCCGTCCCGGCACGGCGGCTGTGTGACGGGACAGCGGCACCCAGCGGTCAAACTCCAGTACAGCAATTCAACTGTGACTCAAGGAGAGGCTGACGCAGATCCCCCCCATAGGGACACGTGCAGGTGTGAATGGCTCGTGCCTCACTACGATAAGATGGGATGGGAGTTGTGGTCTTTTTCAAGGGTCTTTCAGCATGGTGCAGTAATAACATTCCTTGCTGGTAAAATAGGTCGACCAGTGAGGACCAACTGCCTCCCAATGTTCAGCCAAGTCAAAAATACAAAAGGTAAACTGACATGTGAAAGATGGATTTAGGACTACACTTTGTCTAGCTTTGAGGTCATCAAAATAAAAACACAACGCACCACTCTTCTTCAGTATACTACGCTTTATTCAGGTTGTTTCCAGCTTCCTTATGTTCAGTCCATGGCAAGTGACTTCAACAAGTCACGTGACTTGTTGACCACCATAGAGACTAAATATACAAAACAAAAGTACCCTACCAGCAAATGTTTCATTCTGTAAAACTATTGGTAATGTTGTTTTAACGTCTAAGGTGATCTATAAGTCACATTATTAATCCACAGACTGTATGCTCTATAAAGAAACCAGCAATAACCTCAGACACCCAAGTGATGAAGGAAGGCAAGATAATTTGTGTCTTTATTTGGATGAAATCACTAAACTTTATATCTGCAAATGAATCAACAAGCCTTTTGCTCCAGTTGATCGTATTATTGTGCATAAAAAGACTCTCTGCATGCTCCCACAGTTTTTTTGGCTTATTAGACCTGCGATCGGGTCGAAGGTGGGTGATGATAAAGTGATGCTAATAGAATGATAAAAGGTGTACCCATTGTCCCACCCTAACAGGTCCAACAAAGCTAACAAGAGAGTGGGTCAGTCAAATCTGTACATGCCCACAAGGTCTTGGAAAGAGGTATACTCAAGCAAAACGAGTGCGAACACCTGTGCAGACACCTGTGTCCTTTAAACGCTTGTTTGAGCAGAGTAGAGTGTGTCACATATACTGCATGCCATTGCAAGTATATTAAACAAAGACCATCCAGTAATCACCCCGAAGGCCAAACACCGCAACATTGAACATCTCTAGATTACATTCTCTGGATTTTCAGATTTTATTCTCTAGACTCTAGCAACAAATGTTGGACACGTTTTCAAGCTCTGGGTTATTGTTCACGTTCTCCACCAGCAGTAAAGCCCCATACACACCTTTTTTACACCACACAGATGTTTTCATCTGACCTCCTCTCAGGACTGTGTGTGGAGACTGCCTTTGATTGACTTTAGTTCGTTTTGTAGTACCTGTTTGGGTGAGAAAACCTTTATCATTCTTAGGGGCTTTTTTCACAGCAGACCTTTTGATACGTCATAGCAAGAGAAGCATGGGTGTAACTCGTAACAATAAAAATGGCCCCACTCGTTTTAGATTTACCTGTGCCAGAGCCCACGGTGGCTCACGGACATGGCTGACTGATTTACCTAAATGGATCACAGCCATCTGTAATGGTTTAAATTACACCTGGGCTTTTCCTGCTATGACAAAGTCAAGTCAAAATGAATGCTGTGAAAGGGCCCATTATTAACTTGGATGACCTCAGCACAGCTCCACCAGACTTCAACCTGAGAGGTCTAATCATCCTGTGTGAGTGAAAACACCTGTGTGGGTGTGCAAGGAGGCATTGAATTGAGTGACCTATGTGACCAACTTTAACCCTTTAACAGCCGTTCCCCTTTTGGAGTCTGTCCACGTAAATTGAAACAAAGGATAATTCTTGATCATGAAACCCTCGCGATAACTTTAGACATGAAGCTTTCAAGAATTTATTACCCTATGTGACTGCCGTGTTTTTTTGTTTTTTTTTTAAAGTGACCACAATGACCAAAAAAAAAGTCTATCAATGGACATAATACATGTTCATATTTATGTAATTTTTCAAACTCCTAGCAGATCACATTTCTAGCATCCCACATGCAGAGTAATGGGCTGTGGTAAAGGGTTAATTACTTAAATGAAGCAGTATTTCCTCACCTGTGAATGTAGGAATTAGGGGTGCACTGATCCGATACGCGGGATTGGTACGAGCGCCGATACTGACTTTGTTAAGTGGACCAGACCACTTCACATTAAATACATTTTCTTCGTGAATGTCAATATATAATTTAATGTATCCAGTGTCACTTACAGTCATTCAGTCCTGACTGACTCAGCTTTTAGTGCCACCGCATTCCCTGGCTTCATGTTCCTTTACATAAATATTTTTTTCGATGGGCTCCCACAGAGTGAGGTATGCAGATTTTAATTTTGGGGAGAAGAGAGCATCTGTATTACGTACGGGCAGATACCCTGAGTAGATGTATTGGATTTGGTATCAGGAGAGAAAAAGTTGGATCGGTGCATCTCTAGTGGCGACATTATGGAGCAATAAGTGAACATGGAGTGCTAAAAAGTTGTTTGGGTTCTCTGCAACAGCTGTGGCAACTATCTGGAAGTTTTTAATGACGACTGCAGTATGAAAACTACCCACTTCACTCAGTGGTACTGGAAAATATAACTCAGGTACATTCCAGCCCCCGATGGCCTAAGATCAATTTACTCTTGAAGTTTCTGTACTGTCTCTCGTCTCCTTCATCTCCTGCAGCTTCCAGACGCTTACACTGTATAAAGGGAAAAGGCTGCTCAGCAACACGACAGTACAGATCGTTGCCGTGACATTTCATTTTCCAGCCCAGACAGTCCACTTGCATGACATTTCACTTGTCAACAGCTTTTAAGACACTACACCATGCACCACTACAACAATCACCTTTATTCAGTGGCTATTGCATTCTCTACAGGCTGACCAGTAGCTTAAAGAGTTGTGTATATGTCTGTGTGTAAGTGAGAGGCAGACACAGAGAGGGAGTTGCTTCTTATCTTAATGCCACCAGTTGGAGGCATTTCAAATCGTTTAGAAAACACATCAGCACTGAGTCTGTTTCTATTTAAAGCACAGGTGGAGACCCAACAATCGATTATGGACCTGCTGGCTGCCACATGAGCAGAACAATTACGTTTTAACTGTACCCAGAGTTAAGTTACATCTCTTAAATGTGTGCAGCGAGAGTTGTGGAACCTTGTGTTCAGAGGTTACTCTCACCTGGGGGACTCAAAATGGTGAGTAAACCTTGATAATGGACAGACAGTTTGGGCGTGGATAAATCTTCTTCATGTCTAGACAGAGCCAAGTAAAACCAACAGTGAGATAGACTTTAGCTGCTACACATGTAAAATTAAGTTCAAATTCTACCTTTACGTCCACATTATTCACAATTACAGGACAAGACACGTGATGCATGAAATGTGAGCCCTGTACACTGAAACATTTAAGACTCTTCCATCATTTTAAAATAGAAACTTGTAGTGAATTCTTTGTGCCTGTGTACGTCCTTCTGCTCTGTTTCATTCTGTTGTATGCATCAGGAATATTAATCATTCATTAACTCCAAACCCCCTGACTGGTGCAGGATTGTCACCCCCCCCCACACACACACACACACACTTGGCCCCGTTCTTCTACAGCAGGGCCACATGAGGCTTGTCAGTGCCTGTTTAGCAAGAGATATATTCTTATTTATAGCTGTAGTGCAGCTGGCAAGTCGAGCTTTTTTAGAAAAAGGGCAAAATCATCCTAGATTTGATGTTCTTATTTGGAGTGGGATGATGTCTGTGCGTATGTGTGGCCCTGCTTGGCCATGCAGTGGCAACAAAGCCAGGGAGTGAGTCGTGCAACTGGTGCTTGGTCTCGTCCTCACACGGGGTTAATGAATGGATTCCTGGATACAGGTATGAAAGGCTGCATCAGACCACCTCACGCTGAGAGGAAGAGAGAGGCCTTAAAGGGGTCCTCCTCCATAAATTTGGGTGAGTCGCAAGAGACTTTTAAACAAAACTGAGAGTCTAAAGCCATGCTGGAGGCTCTGCGAGACTGTAGTTGGGCACTGTGGTGCTTACAGCTAAATGATACTATCAGCATATTAACATGCTCGCAAAGATGATGCTAATGTACAACTCATCCCTCCTTTGTCGCAGGGTAGACATCAGTGGACTGGGAGGCTGCTGAGATTTTACTGGACTTGCTAATTGGACTTTAGAATTACATTTCCTTAACTTCTGGCACAGTGCAATTCATCTTTTTAACTTATAACTATAATTAGATTAATTTCCACACCTGTATTAAGGGCATATTCTATTACTTTTATGTTAGTATTTGCATTTGACATTTGTTTGTTCATGTACTGCTACTGTGACTTGTAAAATTACCACTGGAGAAAAACAAAGTGTCTGTCCGTCTGTCTAGCAGGTCTAATATTTACCATGCTCACCATTTTAGTATACCGTGTTAGCATGCCAACATTTGCTAATTAGCGCAAAACACAGTAGTGCACCTGAGATAGTACAGCTGGTTAGAATGACATTAGTTTTGCATATATTTTAGCCAAACCATGGTGCTAGATGAAACGTTAAGGCATCAGCAACGTGATTTGAATTAATCCTGCGGGCACCATGAATGTCTGTACCACATTTCATGGCAATCCAGCCAATAGTTGAGATATTTCAGTTGGGATCAAAGTAGTGGACCAACAGACAAACTGACACATTGAGAGTGGGGCTAAAAATGGTCAAACGTGAAGCCACAGAGGCAGAGATATCCTACATTTTTAGTCCCATAGTATGAGTCAAGCTCTATAAACTCTGGATCCAACATGTGCCATAATGCAACTTAATAGCATCATTTAATTCGACCCTCCCTGCCTGGTAAACACCCACGCCATTCAAACTCGATGCCCCCTGATTTGTAACGCAGGCTTTCTGTTATAAATGTTTAGCCTCCAAATCCAAGCTGATGACATCCCTACGACTTCATCAGGCATATTTTCTTAAACTTTAAAAAGCTCCCTCCAAAGCCGCAGAAGACACACCATTTCTTTTCACAGGCGTAGTAGTACTCCTCATGACTGGTAAACTGACAGTGGAGGGCCCTTGTAAATAAAGATGTAGCTCCTTCTTAATGGATACTAATCAATAATAATTAAATCAAAATGTACATGGCAAAATCCACTGCTACAATCAAACAGAGTTTAATGAATGAAATGTATGATTAAATACACTGATGAATAAAAAACAGCTTAATACACAACCCCAGTGTGTGTCAATGTGTGTGTGTGCAGGAGACTTGCATGAATCAGGAGTCCCATATGTACCAGTATAGTAGTGTAGACTGAAAGAAAGGCATGCAGAGTAAATTATGTATCACCAGGCAAATGTATACATGTTGTCACTATTCTGCAAATATCCTGTACTGTATGTACAAAAAAAGAGAACTTTTCAGGAACTGATCTGAAACTCTTTGTTTCCTTTAAACATTATGCAGTTACAAAACCTGGTGAAAGGGTTGTCACAAATGTTCAACATACTTGGGGCAATGTCGGCAGTCAAAAAATGTAAAAAGGTGTACAGTGTAATAAGTGCTTTGGTTTGACCTACTGTATATCAGCCACTGTGTTGCATCTAAGACTTCATTTCAATCAGTTACATAACGCAGGTGTGCGTTCAACAAGGAGTCTTCCCTAGCAATACTGTGTCATGAAATGTTCTCTGTGGAGACCTTTGTGGTTATTTCAACCAGAAGTGTCAGAATAATGTGCAGTTTTCCGTCTTCATTTCAGGAAAAATTACAGGTGCTTGCCTGTGCTCTGATGAGACTGCTTATTTCTTTACAAAGGTGAGTTGTTAAAAAAGCGGTTGATTCCTTTTTCTTTTGAAATGGTTGGGTATATAGTAAAAGTCAGGTAAAATCTTGCAATCACAACATCTCATACATTTCAGGAGTGTGATAATTTATCTGCAATATTTCAAACGAATCCTACTGAATGTATCTGTTTATGCCAACACACACCAACACATCTGGACGACTACATCACAGATTATGGGCGATTCATTGCCAATATCGTATCATACTGTACATTCATGGCTCAATGTGGTGCCAGTCTTTTCGCTAATGTACACAAACATTTACAACTTACACAATGTTTGTTAAGGTAGACGACCTTGACAAAAAAGCCTTGTTGAACGCATCACATATTGGGGCACTAAACATTTTTTCACTGAGCTCTGCCGCCTGCTGACTGGAAACTGGAGCTAAATGGACCTAATTGAGTGTCAATAAATCATTATAAATATCCCCATCATGACCTTCATCATCATCAATCATCATTCTCTTCTTTGTCTTCTACATCTCTGTCTTCTTCCAACCATCCACATCACAAGAATCCATTGAAGCCAGCTCAACAAACTGAATCACACCCAAACTAAAACATTAAAACTGAGCAAAACAAAAGTTAAGAATATTGTCACTGTCAATTTTTGCTCCTCTTGATCAAAGAAAATGTTCTCCATTCATTCCCTAAAATGTCTTTTTTTATTTTTTGGCAAAGTTACGTTCCAATCTTCGCCCCCACCAAACCCCTTTTTGTCCATCCCATCGTTCAGTCCTACTCTAGACTTCAGAGTCCGATTGGCGGCAGCAGCGGTCCATCATCGCTGAAGTAGCAGGAGGGCCAATGGGAGCAGAAGTACGAGGCTACAGAGGCGGGTCTGAGACGTGGCTGCGCCCCTGACTCGGTTGTTGTCTGGTGAGTAGGCGTACAAGCCTGGTCTGTTCCGGGGACACTGACCACCTACGCACATCCCGCTTCCTGAGCCGCTGATGTCATCACCTAGGGAGGTCATTAGAGAGAGACGGAAAACACATCTTTTTTATGGGAAATTACTTATTACTTTAATTTTCAAAACCAGATGAGAAGGAGTTTTTCTTTTTTTGTCAAGTAGGATGCCATCTTCAATTGCTACTGATAAGCTCCCACTTTTCAGTTTGTAAGAGGTCCATTTGACCTTCATGAATGGAATCCATGTTTTAATTAAAATTATTAGTCATTAGTTGGGGGTATTTGGTCCTAAGTTCCCAGCTGGCATCGGTTCTGGTTTAAAGTAGGGAATCAGACCATTAAATAACTGCATGGAGTGGTGTACGACATGCATGTATGTGTGAGACTGCTGAGTTTGTGAAATGGAGAAACATTAACAGAATGGAAAACGTGTCTCATGCATAAAATATTATCACTGAAAAGTTCTTTTTACAGTACAAATATTCGAAAGGGACCCACTTGCATCCTGGAAGTCCACGTCGTTGCCATCAAGTGCATTTTTCAGCCTGTTGCTCATGATTTTGAGTTGCATGATCTGCTGCCGGATGGTCATGTCCGGCTTCGTGATATCAAGCTCCACTTCGGGGTTGTTGATCTGACTGGCCAAGCCGTCACCCATCACCTCTGGAAGGTACCTGATTGGAGGAGAGAAGGTATACGGGAAGAGATGCGTCAACATCATTGAAGCGCGGCTCCTTTTGAATAGTTGGTTGACTTGAAATAACATGCCTGCACTCACCCAATTTTGTGCTCAGTTTTGAAAATTAGATGTGGCATTTTGTGCTGTCAGCAGACAGACTGATGCACAGGAATGCAACTCACACAAGCAAACACACACACACACACACACACACACACACACACGCAGAGGTCTGGTAAACTGACTTCTTTCTAACTCCAGACCCCCAGATTTTTTTTTTCCAAAATGTCTTCACTTTCAAAAAGTGCCTCAATTTAGTTTTAAAACTATTTGTCCTCACAAAGATAGAGGTACAAACACACACACTCACATCGTGTGCTTAGTGGTGGGATTTAATTTATGTTCTTGAAGCTGCTTAAAATTAAAAATAATCCTATTTAAACTCCATACTCCAACCCTATATTTCATCTTCCACGCTGAGAATTTATTAGAGTTGTTTTTGTGTGACATTTATTGAGCTCTCAAGAAATCCACAAGATGTCGCTGTAGAATTTCAAACAGTTCATCACATTTAGAATTCACTCTCTGCCACAGCGACACACACAAATTTCATATTTCCTTAATCTGTCACACAGTCAGCGATTCATCTATATTCATGGCCTTTCTCACATTTCTCTCTCCCTCCCTCTCTTACACATATATATCTATATTTCATGCCTTTTGACTGTCGTATATTTCTGAGGGTTCTGCTCAGTATAAATCTCATCAGCTGGTTGTAATCCAACCACTTTAAACGATGCGAGGTGTGTGTGTTTGTATGTGTCGAGTGGGGTGAGATAACGTGTATACATATCAACATGGCATTAAATTGTTCTATAATCCATTTCCACGTGGATTAAGGGAGGCTGAAAGAAGTGCGGGGGTGTGTAAGTGTGTGGCCATGAATGCTCGTGCTTGCAGGATGTGAATCTCCACAGGCTTTTGAATCGCTGCGTGTGGAAGAAATGTCAGTTCAGAACACCCTAGAATACATTTCCATACACCCAGTAGGCAGTTTGTAAATGTTTCAACACGGGGGACGGAGGGGTTTCCCGGTTCGTTTTGTTCATCCACGACCAGCGAACCGACTCAAGAACCATACTAATTCGTCTGCTACTTCAGCTACATGGACAGCACCATGGATTAATCAATAGCACAGCTAGGCTACTGATATTTCAGGGCCATAGATTCTAACTTGCACAAATCTCAGTCAGATTAAGGATCAAATAGTCAGGCAGACTAGACTATACATATTCTACCAGACTAACATATTCTACTGAACAATGCCTCTGCCTTTGCACTCTCTCTGCTACTAGGGGATGGAGGGGGGCGATGGCAGGTTAAAAAGGGGGATGCATTTTGGTCATTTTTCAAACAAGGGGGATGCCATCCCCCTTCATATCGCCCACTGCATACACTGCTGTTTACAGTTTGTCTGAGAAGAAATAGCTTGTTTGTTGACACAAAGGATAAACAAGAAGAGACGTGGTCTGTATGAAAGCAATTTTATCAGAAGCTAGTCGTCGCCGCTCGTTGCTTTGTACTCTTCACCCCAGAAGTCTCTCTTAGCTTTTAAGCGCTACAGAACACGCGTTTCCTTTTTGTAAAGCATCTAGTTTCTATGCTGCATGAATAAAAGTTTCACTGAACAGATTTCAGACAATGAATGTGTTTCATTCAACACTCTACAATCTAGCTTTCAGTTGGGAGGATGAAGGAGTGGTTGGTTTAAAAGCCTGGTTGCAGAAACATCATCACCATCATCATGGGTTCAAGGACTGAATCCAGAAATGTATAAAATCCAGGAATGAATACACACATGATGATCATCAGGGATCCAGTCTCACAAAGCTCTTCTGAAGAGGACAAAAATGTAATTGAAAAATGAACAGACACACTAAATGGGTATAAACTGCAGAAGAAATGGATTCTCAAAATACTCCTAAATAGGCAACATAGGGAGGAGTTAATTTGTTTGAAAATTCCCACTTTGAAAAGGGAGCACAAATCCTGTATTGATGCAAACCAAAGCAATATTTTAATGTTCAGATTTAATTAAATCTAGTCAAACCACATATAGCTTGGAGAACAGTTAGGCTGGATTTAGTTGGTACTTGAAATCCCATTCAAACCTAAGCAAGCTTGTGCTTGGTCTGCGACAGCCATGTTTTCCTGGAGAAGGTTTTCTTCCTCACCTGGCTTTAGTAATGCCATTCCAGCATTTATCCTGACCGGCGCTTCCTGCCGCCACTTTGCCGCAAAGCGCCACAGGGAGCTGGATCCAGTACTGCCGCATCTCCCTCAGCTTACTGGACAGATCTGACACCTGAGAACAGAAACAGTTTCTTTGTCTTGCATGTCACAGGTGAGTCTCAAGTCCCAAGTCACATTTAATACCCTTTCAAAATGTAAACAGCAACAGAAGTGCATATCATTAATGTCAATCACGACAATTTTAAGCTCAAACACAACATATACAACAACAACCTGGGATGTAGTCTCCACATAAAATACATCTTCTCATACACAAAAAAAATCAATGCATCACACAATAACCCTTTCCTCTCATTTCACTCTCTACATCTACACCTTGAACACCAAATACAAATCCTGTTGTACATTAAAATCATTAATGTCAAATCACGTCAAAACGGGTGCTATGATTTTTGGGGATAGACTTTGTCACATCCACATTGTTTCCTGTGGCCTTAAAATCATCTCTCCCCATTCACAGAGTTAGACATACACAAATATACAGTATATGTACACGCACACACCTGCATCTCCAGTCTGAGTCCAGCGGTTGGAGAGGGTTTGTACTCTAATGCAGTCAGGGAGCCGCTCTTCTTCCTCTGCTCATGAAGGGTGGGACTTCCCGTTCCTGGTTCACCTGGAATCCCACATGTCTGGTATACCTACACACACACACACACACACACACACACACACACACACAAACAAGAACGACACACATCAAACACAAGCACGTACTAGAAGCTGTGAGCTGTGAAGTTTAACATCTAAAATCACGCAGCTCAAGAAATGACTGGTTAGTCTATATTGCAACATTTGTGAGAACTACAAATGTCCACTAGATGTCGCCATAGACGAGTGTTTCAAACTGTGAGGCTGTTTGGGCTGGTTGCCATGTATGGGTTGCCTAACCAGATTCATTTTCTAGTCCACGGCCTGTGTTCAAGAACAGCATTACAGTGATAAATACTAAAAGGGGCAGATATACAGTGAAATGTTATACTTTATTTTATATATATATGTTAAAGTTAATATAAACAGACATAAACAGAGCTTGAAAATAAATTGCACTTAACAAAGCGTATGAATAAAACAGCTTGGCTTTGAAAACAAGACCAAGACTGTTCATAGCTGCACTCACTGCTTGTCCATTAAACAGACATTGATATGTACATCAGCATAAATATTATGGGAGCCTAGCGACTTAATGCTGCCTAGTCTTATTTGAAGGATACATCTTAAAAAAACAACAAAACGTAGTGGTGCGAGGTTGAGCCCAGTAACACTTGAGCACATTGTTGAGCTCTACCTCAGGTATCATTAAGGTAAGTCATCCTTAAGGATAATAATTCTCTCTCTGTATTATTTTGCATATTCATTAATGATCAAATTCAACCAACAATCTGATAAAGAGGTGAAGGGTTTGACAAATAATTCTAAGGGTGCAGGATTGCAGACATAAGCACGAGCTGGCATCTGACTGGAAGACATGGAAATTTGGTAAGTGATGAGGCAAAGGGAGACGTCTTACTTTTGCTGTGAATGTGTCCATGTTTTCCTGTAGGAAGTGAACTGCCTCATAGATTCGAGCCGGGATGGAGGAGAGAACCACATCGAGACTGGGCTCCGTGCTGAAACTAGAGACCACCTGGATCATGGTGTCTGATTGGAGATAGGAGCAAAAGAGAAGAGAAGATTTTCTCCCAAGCCACTAAATCACAGTTTACCAGCACATTAACTGTGCTTTCTGTGGTCACACAACAGTCTAAGAATTTAAAAACTACGTGTGTTATTTAACATTATCAAAAGTAATACTGAAAGTCCATACTACTGGTATAAATAATTTTAGAGTTGTTGAAAGTCATTGTGGTGGCAAAGAAGTTACTTTAGTCAGTTCAGTTGTATTCATTGTTGCACAGTAGAAACAGTAGATTTATGCCTTTGACTTTTAGACTGTCTCAGCCAAACTTAACTGAGGATCAACACTAGAGCATGTTATTATTTACATGTATAAGCCCAACCTTTAAATGCCTGTTTGTTTATTCAAGCAAAGACATATTAGTCTTTTCATCTGCAGTTGTATTCTTAGCTTTCACCCAGTGGACCTCTTGCAAGAACATTTCTGTCTTCTAGGCTAAATCTCTCTTACTGTATTCTGTGTTCGTATGAGTCGGGTTCACCAAAATCTCTATTAACTGGACAAACTTGTCGTAAATCACTTGCTTCAGCATGATGAATGCCACCTGTTCATGATGACGTGCGCATTTGTGATATTTGATCATTAAAATAATCAACGCCTCTAAAATTGCCACATAAGGCTACCACTTCCACTCCGTTTGTGGACGCGTTTCATCCACACGTTCTTTTTTTTAATTTTTTTTTATCAAAGAGTAAAAAGACCAATTTCACACGGCAAAGCTCAAAGTTTTGCTGTCAGAAATCAGCAAACACTGGCAGTGTCAGAATAGTACAGCTGTCAGCAACATGCCATCAGAGCAGCGCCGTATTGTGACAGACATAAAGAGGGAATGATTTAGGCTACCTGAAGTTAGACACTAAATGATATGTTTCTAAAGCAAAGCAGTCCATGACTCATATCAGAGGTGGTCATGTGACATTGAGATATTAGACGGGATGATATTATATTCTACAGTATGTGATGTTACACTGTCAGGTGCAAAAGAAGATTATACTGGACAGCAACCTGCATAAAGACCCTGTGGCAGCTGTTGGAGTGAGTGAGTTGCTGTGCTAAAATATGCCAATAAAATCAGGAAATCTAAATTACCTCTCAGTAAATGGGCAAGCAATGATGGTCATGATATGATGAATAGAATATTAACTTTCCATTAAGTTTGTCTTAGTTCTATATTTTATTTTTGCTAATTTCGGTATCATATTTAAACTGTAATATCGGTCATTACGCCATTATGATTCTTCCAATGTGGAAAATCAATCCACAAATGTGTTCATACGAGTGAGGCCCAGTGTTTGTTCCAGGGATCCAGCCATCCGTTAATACGAACATCTGGATCGTCTCCAGCTTTACTCTACAATGTCTCACTTTATACGGGCTGAATCTTACCTATAAGGTTCTGCCACTCGGGGTTCAGGTCAGCTTGATTGGCAAGGCAGCCCTTCATGACGTTGGAACAGTAGTTGGAGCAGGGTTTGACGGAGGCCATGCCGCGACAGTGGGGGCAGTAAACCAGCTTCGTCAGGGCCTTCATACACTCTGGACTCAGAGAAACCTAGGGAGGTTCGACAGGTCAGTCAGCACCACAAGCCAACCTCGGGGCCAGTAGTGACAGACAGACATTTATATTCAGAGTCACTTTCTGAATGATGATTGCAAGAGTATATTTTTACTAGGTGCCGTTTCTTCCTTTCAATGTCGTGGTGTCCCAATTCAAAATGCTGCTCTTTGAAGTGGCTGTTTAGCTCTTCTCCTCTCCTTTCCAACTGGGAATTTACTCCAGTAGGGCCATGTATAACAGAGTCCAAATAGCCCAAGGACAAAAAAATAACAGTAGAGGGCACTATTGCAACATTATAAGGTACACTACCTGAACAAGAAAGCAATGATGGACATCATTGTATGTCTTAATAAAGCACATGGTTTCTGTTACATTGTCGTCTTCTGAATGTGTACGCAAGTCATGAAAGGTGTGCAGTTCCACAGTGGAGTTATTTTACCACTACCCCGCACAGATGTGATGGAGGGAAACTCAAAACCAAAAGTAACTCCAAATTGAGGGCAGGTAGTTAAGGGACACACCAGTATGTTTTCTGACGGTTTTCAATTGTATGCTATTTAGCTTTAGATATTTGGTTGCATTTTCCTACAGGCGTTCGCACATTTATTTTTGTGCAGTATGAAAATCAGTCCACAGACTCATCACCACTGTCAACATCAAGTCTGCATTAATTTGTGTCAATGTAACATTATCATTGTGTGGTAATGTGGTGTGAGTGCTGTCTGATTTCAAAAGTCTGCACTCATAACGCAGACGACACTTTGATAGATTACACAACTCAAGTTAGTTTCCATTATTACATCCTATGGAAATGAATAGAAACTAATGGATGGAAAATATATTAACACTTCTCAAACACAGCAGGATATTTTGTGCAAAATGATTAGCTGTGAACTGAATTATGTGAATATGTGAGTTGTGGAAAATAGCTAAAAACATGAAAGAACACTGGTATGGTCCATTAAACGACAGAAGTGAGATGAAGTTTACACAGTAAATATTTACAGCGTATTTACTTATACGGCATACATGAGGCAAGAAGGGGTCTCTGAGTGTTGGGAAAAAACTGCATTGAGAGCTGAAAAAACATAATTACACCCGTAATTTGACAACAGCGTTGTCATGCCTCCAAATGAGAGCTTTGTTTTGATGGCAGCGTCTGATACTTTTTTTCACAATTTTTGATGATCTTTGTGTTTTCTAATTTTTTAGGGTGGAGACATTTTCTCTGGCAGTTAGGGTGTGACGACCATGCATCCATCATATCTGCTTTCCTGGGACTCAGCCCAGCAGGCCTTAGTCTCTCTCTCTCTCTCTCT